>VZTY01006825.1:51232-68508 GCA_013400935.1 Turnix velox | reverse complement strand
CAAGACACTGAGCAGCCTGGTTTAGTGGGAGGTGTCCCTGCCTATGGCAGGGGGGTTGGAACTCGATGATCTTTAGGGTCCCTTCCAACCCAGACTATTCTATGATTCTATAAATCAATCCAAAAAGAATGTTGTGGCCCCTGCTGACCACTCACACAGGGAAGATGCTGCTTGTAGCATCACAAAATCACAGCAAAGAGACACCAAGGTGAGGTTGTACAGATGTCCAGTGCACTTAAAGACACATTCCTTTGGAAAAAAACCTGTTTTAAAACAAATGGAGAAGGAAGCAAGGCTTTCAGTGAAGGTTCAGGCGGTGAAATCAAACATTACTGAACCTTACTGGCACGTTATCAATGGCACTTTCCAAATTGATATTGACAGCAAAAAATTCTACTGTTGACAGATGTGGTTTGTGACAATTTGAATGATGGGGCAGCAGCTGTTTTGTGCCCAAGGATTTGTGTCTTTATTTCAGGATTTGCGTCTTTATTTCGGGTGCTGCCCTGATGGCTTTTTATCTGAACATGCACTCTCAAAGGGACTGGCCAGGTAGGGTGCACACCCCATGAAATCTGTCTCTTACACCCCATGTCTGGAGTGTTACACCCTCTGTCCTCAAGTGTTTCTTGAGCTGACAGGGAATGAAGTTCAACAAGGACAAGTGCAAGGTCCTGCAACTGGGTTGGGGCAATCCCAAGCACAGACAGAGGCTGGGTGGAGATTGGCTTGAGTGCAGCCCTGAGGAGAAGGATTTGGGGGTGTCAGTGGATGAAAAACTCAACATGAGCCACCAGGGTGCACTTGTAGCCAAGAAGGCCAACCAAATCTTGGGTTGCATCAAAAGAAGTGTGACCAGAAGGTCAAAAGAGGTGATTTTGCCCCTCTACTGGGCTCTGGTGAGACCCCACCTGGAGTTACTGTGTCCAGTTCTGGAGCCCTCAACAGAAGAAGGACATTGAGCTGTTGGAGCAGGTCCAGAGAAGGCCACCAAGATGATCAAAGGGCTGGAGCAACTCCCTTGTGAGGACAGGCTGAAGGAGTTGGGGCTGTTTAGCCTGGAGAAGGGTCAGGGGGGACCTCAGAGTAGCTTCTCAATACCTGAGGGGGTCTACAGAAAGGCAGGGGTAGGACTTTTTAATAGGATATGTGATGAAAGTAGTAATAATGGATGTAAACTTGAAGAGGAGTGATTCAGGCTAGATAAAAGAAATTCTTTATGGTGAGGGTGTTGAAACACTGGAAGAGGTTGCCCAGAGAGGTTGTGGATGCCCCATCAATCCCTGGAGGTTTAAGGACAGTCTGGACATGGCACTGAGCAACCTGATCTAGTGGAAGGTGTCTTTGCCTACAACAGAGGGGTTTGAACTTGAAGATCTTGAAGTTCCCTTCCAATCCAAACTATTCTATGATTCTATGAATAGCTCTCCTGGCTCCCAGCACCATCCCAACCTCAACTGGTCCAACTCCTTCTGCTTTGAAGGTCTGCAGCAAGAGGTTCATTAATGAAACAGCAGGTTTAGTTGATGCAGATCTGCTTCAGCAAGAGAGTGTAGTGGTGTCAGCTGAAGGAGGCTGTGAGAGGTAGAGAAGCAGCCATTTCATTTTGTCTTTCTGCCAGTTGTCCCATTGCCCAGAGTGTGTGATTTGTGAGTTTCCTTTGGCACAGCTGCTCCCTTGCTCATATATCTCTGTGCAGTGTTTTCAGGTCACTTGGTCTGTGGGGTGGTTGGCCATCTTTTATTTCAAGGGGGATAGAGTTCAGGAGGGTAGAGATCTGATGTGTGGAGGAGATGGCAGCCAGGTGGAGATCAAATCAGCATTGTCAAATTTATTTCTAGCATGGGTGAGTGTTAGCTAGAGAAAGCAAAGCTGAAGGATGCCCTCTGAGACAAGGCCAGGAAGTCAGCTATTTGGATGCAATTTTGGCTATGGAGCAATGTATAGTAAGACTCTTTGGAATTTTTGGGGGCCACAACTTTGACATGAGTATTTTTCTAAGTAGATTTCATCCAGGCAATGTATGAAAAGGCTTAATTTTCCAATTGAGAACACTAAGTGCAGGGCTTGATTGATGCTTGACATAATAGTATCGTGAGTCGTGATCTTAAGGAACTGTGCTCAGACATGACCCATGCACTGAACCCTGTGAAAGGGAAATCCTTTTCCTGCTTGAACCCACTGGAGTTGGTGGAATTGCAGCCAAGTGCTGTGCAGACAAAGCATTAAGCTATCGGGTTCATTCCCACTCCCAGAGGTGGCTGCACCACTAAACTCTCAGTGACACAAATTATTTTCATTGTCAACAGGTCCCAGAGATGAAATGAAGGCTCTTCCAAGATGAAATGAAGGCTCTTCCAAGCTCCTCCTACCACACCAAAATGCCCTCACTCTGGCAAAATCATGCTGCCATATCCCATGTGCCACCCCATTGCTTCTCATTTTAATAGGATGTGGCTTGCCTGTATTAAGGTTATGCACAGGAGCTGGAAACAGTTGCTTTATTAAAAAAAAAAAAGAAAAAAAAAAGGAGAGGAAAAAGGGCTCTCTGATTACTCAGGTGTCAATGGAAAAAAAAATGAGATGCTGTGCCAGATGGCTGCATTTGTGAAGCAGAGCGTAGTCAGAAGGAAAGTGGAAGGAGACAAGGCAAGTGTACATCACAAGTGTGAAAACATGATCAAAATACCTTCAGCCTTGTTTAACCAACACTGGATTAAGAGGCAAATGTGGTGAGATGCAAGCACAGGAAAGCACCAGGGGATATTGTTTTGAAAACAAAAATGTCTTTGGGTAATGAACTGCTTAACTTCCTCCAGCAAAAGCTTAGAAGTTTAAAGAAGTGAGGAGACTGAGTGTGAACCAGTGAAGCCTCAGAGCACTGTATCTGGTGTCACTGCCAAATGCCACGTGTGACAGAGTAAAAATATTGCTAGCTGGCTGTGTCACAGGTTTAGTTAGCATTACAGGAGGATGTGCTGCTGCCAATCAGCTGCAAGTCACCACTCTCTACAGTGACAGTCAACAGCTTTGTGACACTGCTGCAGATGGCCAGGAGAAGTTGCTTGGTGATGCACAGGAGTATTTCCAACAATGGGCATGTTCACATGGTTTCCTCCTTACTTTTCCCAAACCTTGGAACCCTTGTTTGGGGGGCTCTGGGTTAGGGTTGGCTCTCAGAGGTGAATTTTTCATAATAATGCAGCTTTGTACCTCACTCTGTGTGGGCATATCCCTCATCTCCTCCAGAAGCTTTTAGTAATCTTTTTATGCCAGGGTAAAGTACTTATTTGAGGCTATAAAAACTAAGAACTTGGCTGGTGCTTCTTTCATAGAATCATTGAGTGGTTTGGGTTGGAAGGGACCCCAAAGATCATCCAGTTCTTTACCCTTTCATGTACTTAAACAGATCTTGGGTACTTTCAGCTTTGCTTCCACGCCACGGCTTTTGGCTGTGACATTATTTTGAATAATTTATTTGTTCTGAGATCAGAAATCTGATTTTTTTTTTTATTTTTAATTCGCCCATGTTTAAGCTCAAACTGCTTCATAGCTCCACATTCTTCCTCCTCCAACACCTCCTAGGAGAAAAGGAGAAGAGATGAATCGAGTTTGGCCTCTGGTTCCCTCTGTTACATCTTGATTTACTCAGTTTGTGGCACTTTGGTTTCATCACAACAATCTGAACTCTGTTTTCTTAGGCTGCACTTTGATTACAACATCACTAAGAAAATCTCTGTTAATTTGCACTCAAACCATTCTCAGACACACAACTTTCTCACCTTCAACCCCCAAAATTACTTTCAGTTAATTTCTGGCAATGAAATCCATCCAAATTTTCTGAAGGCAGGCTTCATTAGTAAAAACAGGTACAGAGAACAAGGCAGGAACATGTCTCATCTTCTGGTACTTGTTCTGCTACTACCAAAGCTTGAAATGTGAAAATTCCATTCTTTTGTTTTCATGAAAGCTGAATTTCTTCAGAAACTTTGGATGAAAAGTTTATTCTTCACGCCAGGAAGATGCTTCTTTTTTTTTTTTTTGTTACCAACTGCATTGTCTTATTTGGGGAGTTATGTTCACAATTGAGAAAGAATTGCCTTTATTAACAAATCAAAAGCTTGCACTGTCAAAACTGAAATCGTTCCACCTTTTTATGTGCAAATTAAAGCTTCTGTCAAACCTTCAGCCATGCTGCATTTAATTTGTGGAAATATAAAAATACCTGGCTTAGTATTAAAATATTCTACATTAAGGAAGGAAATATTTTTCAGTGATGCATTGCATTCCAGATCCTCAATAAATCAGATTTGAAAGAAATAAAAGTGATGTTTTAACAGAATTTATTTTTCCTTGCTTTTTCTCAAGTTCAATACAGTGTTTTTAAGTTATACAGGTGTTTGAATATCTTGTCAGATCATGGCCTTTGCAAGTGAACCAAGCTAAATGCATCTGAGGCATGGATGCTGCATCTTCTGGGTCACTTTTTAATCCTGATTGGTGGCAAAAGGACTGAGAAACTTTTTGATTCAGCAAAGTTAAGGGAAAATACAAAAGATAACTATTTGTTTCATGGTGATAACCTGTTCTTTGCAAGATATTTGTAGATATGACAAAATTCTGATTTTCTGGGCACCAGTCTATATTTAAGCTTCCAAAATAAAGAGACTTGTGTTTCCCCAGTCGAGCACTTGGTTTTGCAGAGTCCTTCAGCACATGCTTTATTTCAAACATGTGAGTCAGTCCAATGATAAACCCTAACATTTTCAACTACATGTTTGGTTAGATGCTACAATATACATAAATCCTATTTTAAACAGCAAAATTTAGGAATTATTTGAGGAGAAAATTGCCCTGAACCTTACTATCTCCAAAACACATGGTCAACCCATGAAATTGGTAGTTCCAACTTGCACTGGGGCAACAAGTAAAATGATTATATAATAAAATTTAATTACTTTCAGCTGAAAGCAGATTGGGTTTGATCTTTAGACAGTCCACACTCATCCTAACCATGTATCTGCTGGTTTCTTTTCCTTTTTTAATGGATGTAACAACAAATTGCTCTTCCATTCTTCACCAAGGAAAGCCCTGGTCTGTGACCTCAGGGCTGCAAACCACCAGGAGAACCTTCTTCTCCATCACAATCAGCATCTTTAGCAGCATTTTGGCTTATTTGTTTGGGTTTTTTTCTCCTAGCACCTCTGCACACTACTTCATGTTTAATTCCCAGCTCCCCTTCTGTGACCAGGGAGCTTTTGTTGTGGTTGTTTGAGAGTTCCTGTCAAGGCAGGTTGTGTTTGCCTGGTGCTTCCCAATCAGGTATTTGAATATCTAGTCCTGTCTTTGGGGTGGTTTTAATGGTGCTGAGACCATTTTATCTCATTATTTCAAAGACCTGAACCAAGGACATTTGCCCTTCTGCAGTGCTGAGAATAAGAAGCTGTATTTTGAGGAGGAATTTCATTCCCTAAAGTGGCCAGTTCCTGGCTCTCAGGGCATTGTGTGTATAATGATCCTCCCAAAAAGGTCACCTGAGCATTAGTATTTGTGCATGGAGGTTGTGATGTGCTGATGAAATCATCACAGCACAGGTGGTGTTCCTTGTCCTTCCAGCCACCTGCCCAGCTCTGCTGAAGCAGTGTCCAAATACTTCCAGCCTTGACCACCTATTTCTCCTGTGCAGAGGATGCAAAAAAATATATCCTATGATTTTTTTTTTCAGTTTTTCAACTTCTAGATGTTCCCTTTGGGTGGTAAATTATTTCCTCTGGGGATCCAAAGGATCCACTTCTCTATTGCTTTTATGCCAATGTTGTCAGCAATCCATATTTCCAGCATTCTCGTTTTTAAATCATTCAGTTCTTCTGAGCCATCCCTATAAAGGAAGTTTCTACTTTGAGTCATGGAATGTACTGACTCTGAAGGTGTTTCTTGCTGTTATTAGGCCATTAGCCATAATCAATGGCAAGACAGCTATTGAGTCTGTGGGTTGTCCCAGGTTTTGACCACATTCTCTTTTTGAGTCAGCTCCCCAGCATGAATTACATGATTTTCACATTCTGCCTCTCACCATTAGAAACCAACAAAGAAATTGGGGTTGAGAATCTCCTATTTCAGGCCATAAACCTATGATCCAGCCACTCCATCAAGTACATTCCTGCAGCTTACTGCTTTCCCTGGATTCTTAACTGTGCCCATTGTGGGGTGGTTCCTTCAGCTTGTGAAAATCCAGCCCAGCAAATCTGTAAGGCATGATGTAAATTTTATCCAAAACCACTAAGTTGGGCTTCTGTGTCACAGTCACAGCTTCTTTGGTCTCTGCCAGGAGCCTGTAAAACAGGATTCTGTGCAAGGATTCAGGGAAAGAGGTCTCCAGACCCTGTGGTTTGCTGGTGAGAGGCAGAAGAACAGCAGTGAGAACACTGGGAACCCCAGACACACTTCCCTGATGACTTTCCCCCAGTCAGGAGTACTTCAGCCTCATGCACTTGATAGTTTAATTGGCCTGTGAGCAAGCTGGACATCTCTCTCTTTATTATTGTTATTATTATGCAATCAGACACTACTTAATTAAAGCATGTGCTGGGGATGCACTATTTATACAGAAACTATGTACACTGAAAATTCATTTTCTCCACGGTGATTGCAGCTAAATGTGGCAGGGCTCTGCTTTGATTCATTAGTACAGCAAAAGGAGATATTCAGAATTATTTGGAATAATTCACAGCACTTCAGAATGCATATATTTTCATAATACTCTAAATCTACTGCTTGTGCTAGCAACTCAAGCACGTGATGACTAGTTTGCCATAGCTCTGCCAGCTCAGAATTGGGGGAACTGGCCAAGCTGGACTCCTGGAGAAAACTCTAGAAAGGAGGGACTTCTCTGCCCCCACAAGCTGAGAATATTTTCCAAAGTAATACTCAGAAGAAAAACCTTTAAGTAATTTTGTTTCATGGGTTAAAAAAACCCCAAAAGCAAGAAAAAAAAGCACCAACCAACCAAACAAAAAAAAAACCACAAAAAAACACTATGTAATTTTTTTCCAGTTCTTTTGATTTAGGAGATTATTTTTTTTAGTATTTCATAAAATTAAGAGGTGGAAGGGACCTTCAAGGGTTATCTAGTTCAACTCCCTTGTAGTGAGCAGGGATTTCTATACCAGATCAGGTTGTTCAAAGCCTCAGCAAGCCTGGCTTTGAATGCCTCCAGGGATGGAGACTCCACCACCCTCATGGTGAAGAGCTTCTTCCTAATATTCTGTGTTCTTCCTAATCTTCTAAACCTGCTCTGTTCTAGTTTAAAACCTATTTTTCTCCAGATAAAATTTTGTACTGCTTCTTCTCTGATTTCCTTGGCAAGTAAGCAAATTTAGAATTAGCAATGACTCACCAGCAGCTCCCCTTCCATCTTCCATTCATTCCTTTCTAGCCTTATTGGGACCCTCCTTCTGGCTGCCCTGACATGGACACAACTTCATTTAACCCTGCACTAGCCAAACCTCAAGAGATTTCTCCCTCATATCAACAACAACCACCCTCCTATAAAATTTCTAAGTTAAACACTGTTTTTCTTTAATGTAGAATCTCAAAAACTATTTCTGGCCAATGGTAACAGGAAATCTTTATGTTTTCAAAGGCTATCTTCAATTATTTTTTTTTAAATAAAAATCCAGACTACCATTTCTGACAACTATTTCAATTTTTTTCAGCCAGCCTTCATGTGCCTTTAGATCTTGCCACTGCCTCACTTACAGTAAAACTTCTCCATTTCTATTTAGAAATAGAATTTAAAACTATCCCTACCAAAGTGATTAAAATCATCCTTACACACCTGAAACCATCATCTTGGATTTTTTTTTTTCTTGATGTTCAGCCCCTCAGCACCCCTCTGACTTTACTGGGCAATGCAGTGTATTTGCACACCTCTGGAAATCAGGTGCATAATTTAAATGTCTAATTTGAGTTGCGTGGTGATCAAGGTTTTCCTTTTAGTATCACAGATTAAAATGGTCACATTTTTATCTGAAAAATCTTGTTAATGAAACCCAAGATAACCGAACTCTGTCAAGAGTGTGAGTGTATAACAGGTACAGGGCACGAAACAAGGCAGCTGTGGCACCACATCTAAGCATCACTGAACATGGACCTACAGCCTGGTTCTAATACTTCAACCTAAAATAAAGTCAGAGCCAGCTCAAGGTCCAGCTCTTTGTGGCAAAGCATTTTTCAGAGTAAGCTCCAAATATTTTTTTTTTCTAATTTAAAACTTCACTGTCTAGACCCTGAATCATTTTCTTTCTTTCCAAAAATGATTTGGCAATGCTAAAAGTCTCCATATCATTCACAGTGAGCTTCTGAGCTGGACAGGGTGTTGTTCACATGAAGTAGATGGATTTTAGGTCATGTGGACTCTAAGTCCTTAGCCTTAAATCTTTATCAATGCTAGAGCATGATGCTTCAGTTAAAAATAAAAAAGAAATAAAATCAGAGCAAACCAGAAATCAAACTGTAAATGACAGGCTTTCTTTGGCTTATTACCCAGTTAGCTTTGAATTAATTTTCCCACAACAGGGTTTACATGGAAGCTTTCATGCCAAGCACAAGTGTACTCTCAGTCCTGAAGCCATTATGTTAGTTGTTTAACAGAAAGATGAGGTATCATAAATAGTGTCAAGTCTTTATTCATACCAGGACATCAATAGGAAAAGGAGAAAGTTAATTTTAGTATTACCATCTCAGCAAAAAGTTATTTTTTTTTTCTTCACATCCTTTTGAAGTTCAGCTTTTGTGTTCCAACCTCAAGCCCCAAGGTGTCAATGCAACAGCTGTCCCACATCTGAGTGTGTGTGGTTGCTCTGGGTCACATTTTTGGGGATGCTCTGACCACTTGGTTGTCACAGAAGAGATGACTCTGTTGGACTGATTTTGTCCCAGTTGTACTGGGCATTGCTAGCAAAGATGTGCCAAAAGCCTCCTCCTTGAGCAAAAGCAAACAATAACCTCTGCCAGACCAAGGCATTTGCCTCCAGCTGCAGAACTGCTGTTCTTCACCACCTCCTCAACAGTTCTTCACCTCTGCCTTTTAACAAGAAAATATTTGAAATACAACAGTGCCAGGTGAGCAGAAGGAGAATGTGAAGTTCCCTAAAGTCACTATGAAAGCAATAAATAAACAGGGTGTGGTGTTCCATTACTTCTCTCTTCTTTTTTTTCCCCCTCCCCAGAAAGCAGTTTCCAGATGGATTTTCCCCAAGATGTTAATATTGTGCTGGTTTTAACGCTGATTGAAGCAAGGGAGCAAGTGGTTATTACAGTCCTGACATGCCTGTTCTGCCAAGAAACAGCATGAGCTTTCAACTCGGGAAACAAGGTGAACTTTGTTGTTTAATCAATCTGCTTTTGCCTGCCTTGGCCAGGTAATGGGGGGGTGTGTGTGTGCCCATCTCATGCTCACAACAGGGATGACTTAATTTATTATCAGCTTATTTGTATTTTTCTTAGTTAGATGGAAACAGCATTCAATCCAAAGCCTTTCTTTTTTCTCTTCTTTTGGAAGGAAAATCAGCAAAAAGTTATAGAACTAGGCTGGCCATGTCTGCATCAGCTCTTCCCTTTATTTTCCTCCCCTGTGAAGATGAACCATCACAAAACACGTTGCTTGGGGACTGTCTACATGAGAATTTGTTACTGAAATAGCAGAGGGGAACATTCTGGGTGATCCTATAGAATCATAGAATGGGTTGAGTTGGAAGGAACCTTAAAGATCAACTAGTTCCAACAACCCTGCCATAGGCAGAGACACATCCCACTAGATCAGGTTGCTCAGTGCCTTGTCCAGCCTTGTCTTTAACACCTCCAGAGAGGGGACATCTTGGTCTAAACCTCAATTGAGAGGGGAATCATTTGTTCAGCTGTAGCTTTATCTGTGTCCTTTATCTCTGTTCCCCAGCAGCATGACAGGATTATAATGGCAGAGCAGTTCAGAGCTGGTTCTTTCTGCCAGCCTGTAGCTACACCAAGTTCTGTACATCAATCTTTCCCTACTAGAGCAAAAGAGAGTGATATTTTGCCCATTAACAGTCGATTTGTTCTTTTGAGATCCTCTTTTGGCTATAAAGAGTAGGAAGCTTATCTGTCCACAGGTTGTGGTTGTGAAACAAGAAGTTGAAGCATTTCAGCTAGAACCAGACAAAGGCGATGCTTCCATTTTCTGCTTCTCAGCCTATTCCGGCTATAAAGAGTAGGAAGTTTATCTGTCCACAGGCTGTGATGGTGAAACCAGAAGCTGAAGCATTTTAGCCAGAGCCAGACAAAGGCGATGTTTCCATTTTCTTCTCTTCAGCCTATTTCTGCCTCAACTTCTCTGATGGACCTCAGCCTTTCCACTTCTTCCCTGAGCTCCTCCACCACACTGAGCAGATGGTTCCCTGCTTCCATTGCAGCTTCTTTCCGGCTCTTTTTTGAAGAAATACCCTTCCCCAGCACGGAGTAGTCACGACAGGAATTGCTCTTTTCGAACAGGGAACATTGTTGAGTTCATAACTCGTTTGAATAGGCCGCGGGGGCAGCAGCTCAAGCCCCTGCTTCCCCCGGGGCTGGAGTGGCCCGGCCTCACTCCTTCCTCCGCCTTCCAAAAGCCCCAAAAAACAGTTTCGTGACTGTTCTTTTTTACTGAAATTCCCTTTCCCAGCACGGAATACATCCCTACCGGGATTGCTCTCTTCACAGAGTGAGCGTTAGTGAGCTCACACATAGTTTAAATAGGCTGCGGGGTAGTTCCGCCCCGCGCTCCTCCCACATCTGCCGAGTCGCAACGCGGCCTTATAGCTTCTTCTGCCTTACAAAAGCTCCAAAAAACAGCTTAGCGGCTTTTTTTCACCGAAATTCTCTTCCTCAGCACAGAATGGTCCCTACTAGAACTGCTTTATTTCAGACAATGAGCACTGCTGAGCTCACCCCTCGTTCGAATAGGCCGCGGGGGCAGCAATTCGGCCCCGCGCTCCTCTGGCAGCCGCCGGGGCGCAGCGCGGCCTCGCAGCTTTCTCCGCCTTCCAAAAGCCCCCAAAACCACCTTCTTGAAGGCTCTTTTTTGCAGAAATTCCCTCCCCCAGCATAGAGTGATCCCTACTGGAACTGATTTTTTTCAGAGTGAGTGTTGTTGAGCTCACACCTCGTTCAAATAGGCCGCGGGGGCAGCAGCTCAGACCCGCGGTTCTCCCACTGCTTTCGAGGCACGGCTCGACCGGCCTCGCGGCTTTCTCCGCCTTCCAAAAGCCCCCAAAAGCGGCTTCTTAAAGGCTCTTTTTTTACAGAAATTCCCTTCCCCAGCACTGAGTGAGCTCTAGTGGAACTGCTTTTCAGAGAGTGAGCATTGCTGGGTTCACACATCGTTTAAATATGCCGCGGGGGCAACAGCTCGATCCCATCTTCTCCCGGAGCTGGTGCAGCCCAGCCTCGCGGCTTTCTCCGCCTTCCAAAAGCCCCAAAAACCAGCTTCTTGACGGCTCATTTTTACAGAAATTCTCTTCCACGGCACAGAGTGGTCCCTATTGAAACTTTTTTCTGTAGAGAGTGAGCTTAGTTGAGCTCACATCTCGTTTAAATAGGCCGCAGGGGCAGCATCACTGCGCGGCCCGGCCTCGCACCTTCCTGTGCTTTCCAAAAACGCCAAAACCCAGCATCTTGACAGCATTTTTTTGCCGAAATTCCCATCCCCAACACAAAGTATCCCCTGCTTGAACAGTTCTTTTCAGGCAGTGATCGTTGGAGAGTTTGCACCTCTTTTAAATATGCTGCCTGGGGTGGAGATGGCTCCACACTGCCCGTGTATGTGGTTTCACTTTAATTTTTGCTAAGAAATAATGCAAAAATTAAAAGCATTACTCAGGAAAGGTGTGTAAAAATAAACCTGTAACGCTTCTGCACTGTATTCTAAGTTTATCCGTTTTCACTTGGTATCCTTTCTACTAAAACCAAGTTCTGTGTAGTGAAAATGATGCTTTTAAGGTGTGTGTGTGCTGGTAATTTGTGTGTGTATTGAAATGCCTCAAGTTTTGCTGTTTCTTAGTACATAATTAACTTTATTCTGTGGTTTATAAAATCTACTTTTAAAGTTTTATTTTTTATGTGGAATCTTGCTTGTTTATACTGCTAAAGCAGGCAATACAGCTATTTTTTTCATTGAGGTTTATGAAAACTAGCCAGCAGGAAAAAAAAACCCATAGTTTTTGTTATAATATTTTCCAGTTTTACGCTCCATGTTGATAAATCCCTTCAAGTGGCTCCTGAAAGGAGAAACCCTTGAAACTGAAGGAAAGAGTACTCTTTGGGAGCATATCTTTAGGATTTTCTAAGGGTGGTAGAAATATAAGCTCTCATGCTAATACAGAAGTAGACTCACACTTCTGAATTACTTTCTGTTTTCAGATTCCTGCCATTTAAGCAGCCCAGCAGCATGAGCTATCCTCACATATTGAAGCCTGAGAAAACAGTTCCAGAGGGCCAAACGAAGCAAAGGAAATGTATTTGTTATTATGCCTGACCTTCTGCATACAGTTTGTGGAGCTGCAGGTATCTCACACCGAATCTCTGATGATAAGTAGGGTGATAACTGCAAAGACTGTGCTGAACTACTGTGAGACAATTCAGGTAGTCAGCAAACAGGACTAATTGCTAGTTTGGGGGATATTATGGGTAATTTACTGCCCACTGAGGGCTTCTACCTTAAAATAAGCTTTTTTTTTCCCCCTCTGGACAGGACTTGCATGTTAATGTAACGATCCTCATGCAATTGTATGTGAAGAGAACATTCAGATGCACTTCCATAAACACCCTTTTGCTTTTCAGTTATATTAAATGTCTTCACAGACCCTTAAACAGAAAGTGTTCTTAATTTTTTATTTAAAAATAGCAAACAGGCATTAAGCTGGACTTTGCTGTTATCCAAGATGTCTTGATCAAAGGTTTGAGAGCAATACCATAAACACAAGGAAAGAAACTACTGGTGATTTCCAATACAAACTAATGTGAAAGTGTCAAGTGAGCAGACACTGACAATTTAGCCCCAAAACCAAATGTTCCTGTATGAAACCCCACCTTTGAGCAGGACAAATAAATACCTACGGAATGTTTTGGCTATAATTTCTTCATTTAAGAGAAAAGTTTAAAAAAAAAACCCACAGAATTCCTTTTGCTGAAGTCAAGGCATTAATATTTTTGGCATGTGAAGATGTAAACCAAATGTTTAACTGAAATGTCATCCCGTGGGCTCACATTTGCCCGCTGAACTATAGCACAAACCCTCCACAGACCTGCCTACAATACACATTTCTCAGTTCATTGAAGAAGGCCCCTGCTGCTTCTCTAGGAAAACTTAACTTGCAGAAGCAAAATAAATAGTGGCATGGCAGTGTGACGTGGAACCTGGTGAGCCCAGATGTGTAGCATTGTCAGCTTTTCAATCAGATAAGGAGTGTTCAGACATAATCACACCAGTGTCTGGGACACGTTGCACGCTGTAGTGCTGCCCAAGTATGGCCTGACAGACACATCCAGTGTGTGTGCAGGGAAAATGGCAACAACTGACCCTGTTTCATAACAGCCCTGTTATGTCTAGATAGCCAACTGTTTGTGTAATGTAGCCACGACTTTGAAATGGCTTAAGAAATGCAGACACAAGTGGGGTTTTGTGATCAGTTGTCCCTCAGGATGTACCTGCTGGATCGTGGTGGCAGCCAAAAGGGCATCCTTGGGTGCTATCACCCTGCATTGCTGCAGAGCCTCTGGTTGTACAGACAACAGGTAGAGCTGTTTAAAAAAAGAAAAAATTAAGTAATATATATATGCATAAGAAGGACATTGAGCTGTTAGAGCAAGTCCAGAGGAGGCCACCAAGATGATCAAAGGGTTGAAGCAGCTGCCTTATGAAGACAGGCTGAAGGAGTTGGGGTTGTTCAGCCTGGAGAAGAGAAGGTTCAGGGGCAACCTAAGAGTAGCTTCTCAATACCTGAAACGGGCTACAAAGAGTCTGGGGTAGGAGTTTTTAATAGGGTATGTGATGGAAGGACTAGGAATAACAGATGTAAATTGGAAGAGAGGAGATTCAGGCTGGATATAGAAAGAAATTGTTTATGGTGATGATGGTGAGACACTGGAAGAGGTTGCCCAGAGGGGTTGTGGATGCCTCCTCAATCCATGGAGGTGTTTAAGGCCAGGCTGGATGAGGAACTGAGCAACCTGGTCTAGTGGAAGTTGTCTTTACCTATGTCAGGAGGGTTGGAACTGTATGATCTTGAAGGTCCCTTCCAACCCAAACTATTCTATGATTCTGTATGGCCACATGTTTAAGTGTGGGACCTGTCCCAAACTGAAATACAGCAAAGAAAGGGTTACTAATATCTGCTTTTACACAAGATACCCTAAAAAAAAAGTGAAGAAGGTGCATTTAATCCCACAGAACTTTGTCTCACTGCTTCTGTGGTAGTCCTATTAAGACATACAAAGTATCTCAGCAAGGGAAAATTTAACTTACATACAACACATGATTTTAAGTAAAGACATATTGATGGGGCGGGAGGGGTAGTGGTGGGGGGAACAAGTATTTTTTTAGCTCTAATTTATGGCTGAGCAGCTTCATTTCAGTTGCTTCATGAGAATATTTTAAACCATGCCTGCATAATATTAAAATAAGTTAAAATGTATGTAAAATTTATGAGAGCATGTCAGGTGCAATGCTTGATAAAGTAAGTTTAATGCTTCAGAATTTTTTTTTTTCTTCAGGCAGAGAAAGCTGAATCCTGCAATTCTAGGTTACAGTATAATTTTAGAAACTCTTTTCCATTATACCATTCTTTTATTAATGAGATCCAACCCAATTTAACGAAAAGAGGTAAATTCCTGAAGAGTTTTGTGGAAGGTTCTTCTCAGCAGATTGGAAGCCAGATAACTCTCCTACTGTTCACATGATACATCCAATTTCATAAAAACACAGAAGAAATCAATTTACAACAAACTTTATCAAGTCTGCCCCGTCAGTGTGGGTTCTCTTCTGCAAATGCTGCTTCACTGGGAGCAAAAAAAAGCTTTTTTGGCAGTTTCATCACTTGGAAAACTCTTAATTTACTGGGGGTGTGGTGTGTTGGCTCATTGTGTGACACTCCCAATTATCCTGACAGAGCTAAATGACAAATGTCACCCCCCTGGCCCCCCAAAAAAAATTAAAATCCTTTTCTTTCTGTTGTTCTGCTGGGTCACAGGAGCATCACCAAACCAGCACAAGGAGCAGGGGGATATCTGCACATGGCTCCAGTGTATTAAAAATTCAGCTCCTCGGCAATATTCCATCTGAATTTACTTCCATCAAACAGGAGCCGAGCATATCTCATTCTTCCATTATAAAATATTGACATCAGAAATAGTGAATCCTGAAATGAAGATTATAGATGAAAACTGTGTGCTCATTAATTATCTTTTTTTTTTTTTCTCTCTGTTATTATTCCTTCCCTCTGAGGATTAGACAGGCTGTTGCAGACAGTAATGAAGTCAGCGTGCAACGCCAGGCTGCAAAGTTATTCTTTCTCTCATTACCAGTGAGGGAAGTGAAGAAGCAAGAGGAGGATGGTTTTCCAAGCCAAACTCAAGTGGGCCAATCCTCCATCTCACATCTTAATCATCACCTCTGGCTTTGACACCCTTGGTGCCATTTTCTCCCCCCCTCTTCTTTTGTTCTGCTAAGTTTTTTGTTCTGCTATTAGTATCGATGACAATTGTTGCCACAAAATAAATAGTTCTTGAGGAGACCACTCTCCTGTCTTGTGATGATGTTCTCCAATAAACACAACACCAAAAAGATGCAGTTAAAATTACATGGATTTCAATTGATTTTTTAACAAGATATGTGATGGGAAGACTAGAAATAATGGATGTAAATTGGAAAGGCAGGGGTAGGACTTTTTAATAGGATATATGTTGGCAGGGCTAGGAAGAATGGATGCAGGTTGGAAGAGGGGAGATTCAGGCTGGATATAAGAAAGAAATTCTTTAGAGTGAGGGTGGTGAAACACTGGAAGAGGTTGCCCAGGGAGGTTGTGGATGCCCCCTCAATCCCTGGAGGGGTTTAAGGCCAGGCTGGACAAGGCACTGAAAGCTTTATCTAGTGGGAGGTGTCCCTACCTATGGCATGGAGGTTGGAACTCTTTAAGATCTCTTCCAAACTGAACTATTCTGTGATTCTAATAGCTGTATGCATCTCCAGACTCTTCCTGAGGCTTGGCACCAAACACAGGAGGAGACCAACCTGCAATAGAATGACCCTTTGGGTTCCTGGCTCCTACAGCTCAGGATGGCTTCCCAGCCATCTCCTCCCACCCCTGAAAGTCAGACTGGGACAATTAAGCTGTTCCTTGGCTGATGTCTTTTTCTCTCTCTTAGGTAATTCCTAAGAGAGGTAGGATGCATCTGGGTGGCTTCATAGAATCATAGAATTCATCTATTCATCTGAATGTTACCTCCACATCCTCTTGAACCCTGCCTGTGGATGTTTTTTGAAGCATGTAATATATACAGTGTGTGACACCTGATACCGTATCTGTCTCGTATGCTTCTTGCAAGAATCAATCTAAATCAATAAATTGTCCACCCTCCTCATACAGGTTCAAAGACAGGACCAATTACTCTAAAGGTGGAATTGTCAGGTGTCAGGATGAGAATGTAGAAGTTGAAGCATTATATTTAGGAAAAGATTTATTCTAGAGGACCTGAAGAATTTGCTTGGCTATCAACAGGTCTATAGACAGAGCTTTTATTTCATTCTGGTAGAAACTGATGGCTTGCAAAAGAAAAAGGGGGTTGAGCTTGTATTTTTTTTTTGTTTCCACACAATTCAACTCATGAAATGATAAAGAAGGTAAGCCCCCCCCCCACAACCTCACTGTAGATATGGCAGTCAAGCTTTTTTGACCTTGAAGAGCTTTTGGTCCCTGTTTAAACGAGTTGACTTTTTGTTTCCTACTTTTCCAGGTGCAAATGTAAACTCCCCACGCTTAATTTATGTATATTATATATGCATTTTTTGTCATTCCTTTGCTTTGTTTGTTCCTAAAATGAGACCCAGGCCTGTCTCCCAGGTCTAAAACTGACACCACGTGAACATCTTTGTCCCTGCCAAAACCACAGCACACACAAATACCACAGCTTATTAGAATCACACAAGATGTTCCCAAGTTTAACAGTTCTCATCCCAGAATACCAGACCACCATAACAGCATGTCCAC
>VZTY01006825.1:31311-51227 GCA_013400935.1 Turnix velox | reverse complement strand
CAAACCCCCCTTCCCTCTTGCTCCCCCTGACAAATCAATATGCATTATTATTACGTGCCTGGATACTACCATGATAGATATCAGATTTCTGCTCATGCCAAAATTTCAGCTAGCTGCTCCCTGGAGTATTTATGCTTGTGTACTGTATTTAACAACAGCCCATTCAAAATGCTCACAGCTCCCAGGAATGAAATGCACATAATTTAGGAATAGCTGCCTGGCTATTCAGGCATCATGCTGTGTCAAGGGAAAATTAAATCTCTGTCTCCCCCACCTCTTTTAAAACAAACCTGTAGTTTGCATGGTATTTTGGGGGAGCTATGTGGAAGTCTCATATAGAGAAAGGGAGCGTGGCTCTTTTCCCCCCCATTTAATGGGAGTGCCTCCCCATTAATGTTTCAAAATGATACAGTACTTTAGGAAAAAATGCTCTCAGCATGCATGCATTGTATCACATTAAGAAATCAGGATTTTTCTAGGCACTGCACAGCATTAATTACACTGAGCATGCTGCAAATTTAAATTAAATGATATGCCATGTTCCGTTGTAAATATCAAAATGGATTGCAAGATGCAGCCCCATATTTGTTTCTGATTGGCATTTGTGCACTGAACAGGATGAGAAAATCTCCAATATAGCCCTTTTTTTTTTTGGTTTGTTTTATAAGCACTTGATGCAAATAAACTTTTTTTTTTTCCAGGGGTACCTAACAGCACAGTTACAGATTGGACCTCTGTGCTAATAATAATAAAAAAAGGTCTTCCTCAAGGAAATAGATTATAGAAAAAAAAAATCTCTCTTTGCCTTCATTCCTTCTCTTAACACAACAGAACTCGCTATGTTTCTCTCCCTCTGTCAATTATTTGCAATCCAGGGAATGGATGGGCACCAAGAGGAGAATGGGGAGGACTATGCAGGGATGATGAAATAATTTATCAGGTGGGCCAAGGATGGCAGGTGAGAAAATATGGGGTAGGCTTCAAATCTGGGGTTGCTGGCACATCTGGAGTTAAGGACAGGAGGGAAGGGGGGTAGGCTGTGCTCAGGACTGTCTTGTCTATTATGAGAGAAGCTTTTCTGGTGATTTAACAAGAAAAAGGCAACATGTGAAGAGAATACAAGCAGCAAAGACCAGTCTGTTAGTACCTGTGTTCTTTTTCTTAACACAGGTACTTCAAATTCCCTTGTGATTTTATTGATATTGAATATTGAATTGTTAGGAGCTCACCAGCCTCTGCTCTGGATGAGGGGGATGTCTGTGTGATTGAATGCTAAACAAATATTTTAAAACTCTGCACATCAGAGAAATGATGGCATGGAGTTAATTGTGTAGAAAAGGCATTTTATAAAAGTCTTTATTTTCAGGGCTTACTTAAGGTCTTTATGACTTGATTAGCCCTGAGCTGAGAAGGCACCTGGTCTGAATCTGCACAAAGCTTTCAGGCATGAAGGAGGCTCAGTGTAAAACTGTGGGCAAGGACATGTAAACTCACTGACATTTTCAAGCCAGGATCACCATATTCATCCTAAATTGTCTTGCTGTCTCTCTGTCTTTTTCTTTTAGGGCTTAACTCCACTTTTCCTGGCCTGTTAGGCAGCAATCCCCTGTATATAAAAGAAGTGCAATGATGAGATCAATAAATAAACTTTCAGAGGAAATAAAGACAACCAGAACTGCTCCAAAACAGTGAATGGACATTGAAACCAAACTGAGGATGCCTCAACCTTGTATGAACTTCTTTCTCAGGTCTTCTGAGGAAGAAATTCCTCAAGAGTCTTCCTCAGCTAGTCTGAAATACACCTCTCTAGGTCAGGATGTGAATAGTATTCTTATGATTGCCTAGTGAAAAAAAGGCTGGGTTTGCTGGGGAACAGTGAAAATAATTGTCACAACTTTTTCACAAGCTTTTACTGTACCTGTTCAGTGTCTCATTTTGGTGTCATGATGGAAGTTGCTGCTGATAACAATAAAACCTGATGTGTGCCTGTAAGTTAGTTGTTCATTCTTAGATCAGACAGCAACCAAGGTGGAATATTCAGCTTTTAAAGGTGAACTTTTCCCTTTGAACTGAAAGGTGTCCAACTTTTTGCTGTGTCCTGGATGAAATAGTGATAGTCTTCCAGGTGAGGTGGACACCATGAGACAACCCCTTTCTATAAGAAGTCTGATGGAAATAGCTGGGAAAGCAACTGGCCCTCAGCTCTCTCTCTCCATCTTTCAGCACTTGCCAAACAAAAAACAAAAGCAAAAAAAAACAGGCAAAAGAACAGAAAAGGAAAAAAAAAAATGAAGCAAAAGAGCAGAAAAGGCAAAAAACCCCAAATAACAGAAGACAAAAAAAAGCAAAAGAGCAGAAAAGGCAAAAAAAAAAAAGGCAAAAGAACAGAAAAGGCAAAAAAAAGGCAACCCAAAGATAGTTTATGTGCAGCTGAGGAAGCTCTCAGAAATGAGCAAGTATGTGATTTAATAACACATCTACACAAAATGACACTTCTCCTAATATTCACTGAGAGAAAGAAGGCAGAGCAGTGTGGGGCCATAAACAGCACACAATGCATGACTGTTGCAACAACAAACAGCCAAACTACCAGGTATTTATTTTTCAATATGCACAATTGTGTGAGAAGAGTGAAAATTATTCTCTGACACCCTGACAGAGATACAGAAAGCCCTGTGCTTCCTCCAGCTCTCACAGTCTCACTGACAAGAAGCACCTCACAAATCCTAATAAATAGAAAACAGAAATAAATACTTTAACTCTATGGTGTAGGGGTTTTTGAATGGCTTTCTGAATCAGGAAGTGATGCTCGTATGTCTTCGTTATTTCTGCACGCTGTAATGTTTGCTCTCTCCAAAAGTCAGAGCCAGAGTGAGATGGATACTGTAAGGATCCCAGAGACTACAGTGGGAAACCAAGTATCAGTGGAACATCCAGATTTATGGTAGGTGAGGGCAGTAAAGTGAAAGCAAAACTGTTTGCAGGGTCTGTAGCATTGCCCATTACTGTGTATTTGCCCTTTTTTTTCCTGCTTTAGCTACAGCTGAGAGAATGGAAAATTGTACCTTATCCACAGTATTAGGAGGTACTTTTTCATGGTCAGGTCAATCAGCCTGGTTTACCTGCTGGAGGTATTTATGGCACAATCACTCAGTGTCTTTAAGGAAAGGTTAGATACATTTATGGGAATGGTATTTTGCAGAAGCCTTCCTGTTTCATAGAGGTCTTGGACAAAGTGACCCAGGAGGCCCCTTCCAAGTCTATCAAATGTGGTTCCCTGATTGATGCCATTTCCTCCCCCCGCCCCAAAGTCTTTTCAAAACACAAAGCACTGTTATAAAATTTAATATGATACACTATATAACTTTAACACAATGCCTTCTAGGAAATGGTGAGCTGGTAACACAGAAAGAGGAAAAAGGAAGAAAAAGAGGCAGAAAGGAATTGCCCTGCAGTTTCTCTGCTGAGATGTATTGACCAGAACGTTTCCACCATTTCTTAGAATGGACCCACAACTGTGCAGGGAACACCAGTGTTGGAACGAGAGAAGTAACCCAGATGGCAGGATGTATTTTTTTTCTAGAAAAAGCCACCAAAGCCTGAGGTAATTTTTTATGCCATGCACTAAACAGTCTCTCAATGCTGCAAAGCAAATGGACACCCAGCTCTCATAAATAACTGCCTGGTGCTGTAATCAGCTGGGGCTAATGTTAGAATTGCCTGGAGGCAAGAGTGTCCAACCCCTCTTTGCACACCCAGAGGGCCATGATGAAGTCAGATCCTCCACCCTTCTGCTCAGACCCTTCTGCAGTTACCAATGGCAAGAATGAAAATAAAAAAAAAAATGAGAAGAGGTTCAGGAAAGCTTCTTTGGTAATTAACTGCCCTGACTAGGATGGCTTTTTTCCCAGCCTCCTGCCATTCATGAAGCATATGGAGCAAACCCCTAAAAGAGCAAAAGTCCCCAAAAACTATACTTTGCTGAGTTTTTCCCTGATTTGATTACAGGATGCTACTTAAGAGCAAGCTGCATTTCTTTCAGGAGTGAGCAGCTTGTATCACAGCCCCTGAGTCTTCCTCGAAGGAGATCCAGCAAGCTGAGCAGGGTCAGCAAAGAAACAGCCAGTGGTTCATCCTGTGAACAAGTGGGGTCTCTGACCTGTTTTTTACTCCAGATGATTTAGTTAAAGGCCAAACTCTTCTTCCAAAAACCAGCCTCTCACCCTGTCCTCTGGGGACAGCTCTGGCAGGAAATAACAACATGCACAGACACACACACACATGCACCAAGAACTTTTGAAGTCTCACAAATGTGAGGTGGCCCCTTTTGCAGGTCAGGCTGTGATTAACTTTTTTGTTAACCTTCTATTAGCCTTCATCCCTGAGAAAGAAAAAATAGCCAAATCTTTTTTTTCTTTTCTTCTTCTTTCCTTCTTCTTTCCTTCCTCCTCTTCTTCTTATTCTCTTTCTTCTTCTCCTTCTTCTATTAATAGTAATAATATTATAATAATTATGATATAAATAGTAAAATAATAACAATGGTAATAACAATAGTATTAATTGTGGTTATGGTGATAATAATAATAAGAATAAGAATATCAAGAAGTTATTGTTATTATTACTATTGTTATTGTCTTGTTATTACTATTATTATTATTGTTGTTATTATTATTAGTGGTACCGACATTGTTATAATTTGTGAAGATTTTTATCTTTTTTACCTCTTTACCTAAACATTTATGCCTTGAACACCCTGCAGCTGGGACCAAAATGAGGAACCACTAGTGATGCTTTCCATGAGGAGCTCCCATAAGCCCCTTTCAAACCCTACTATCTTTTTAGAGACTCACTGAAAAAAACCAACTTGTGTTGTTTTCCATTACCAGGAGGCTTGGGTCTCATCATATTTGTGGGAGTCAATAGTAATTTTTGGTCCATCTCAGTGTGTTTTCTCAGCTTGTTTTCCCAGCTCCTACATCAAAAAAATGGCTTTTAGCAAGAAGAAAAATTTGACCTGGCTTTAATCCTGACAGTGCTGAGATTGTTCATCCTTACTGCTCACTTCATGAGACACTTCTGTCACAATAGTTCTTCTCACTGGAATCAAAATGGTAAAAAATTAGCCTCAGAGACTGACATGAGCAGGAATTTCAAAGGCAGGAAAATTTATCTCCTGCTTTGTCTTACAGCATCCTGCATTTTAGTGGTTGGAAGATTTAGCTTCCAAACATCCCAAATATATTTAAAAATCCTAGTGGACAGCAGCTCTCCAGCTTCTGTTTTAGGGCAGCAGAGCTGGAATCTGCCATGGAATGAGGGCCAAGATAAGGATGGAGAGAACTTTCTTGCAGCCTTCAGGTGTTGGTCGAGGTGTTGACTGGAAACAGTCAAAGCAAAGCAAACTCTCTCAGCTACATCTCCTTGCTGTTACATGAGGTCATAGATCTTCGGCATAAGATTTTGGGCCAGCCCTGTCTCTTCTCTGCTGTAACTTAGACCATTAACTGCTTCCATTATCCATCCCACAGTCCCTTGTGGGATTTCTCCTTTCAAAAGATTTATACTTGATTTAAATCTAATAGGAATGCTCTACTTCAGCTTTTAGGAGGCCAAAACACAGTGGAGACAGCAAGCTACAGCCGCCCTGTACACAAGGCCACCTTGGTGTCATGTAGCCACCTTCCACACCACTCATGAGAGGTGATGATGAGAGATCTTTCACAAGTGCCACCTCTACCAGGTTGATTTTGCACCTCAGCTGCCCATTTAATTCCTCTCCTCAGGTCCCTGGTAAAGGCTTGATGAGAACTGTCCAGTTGCCTCCTTGGGTAAATAGCTGTAATGTTCAGGGGTGTCCTTCACACCAACATGCAGAGAAAAAAGGTGTGGTGAGAAGAGTAAAAGTCCCTTAAATAAATAAAATAGGCAATGATGGATAAAACTGAATTATTTGCCACAACTGAGTTGATCTTTGANACACACACACATGCACCAAGAACTTTTGAAGTCTCACAAATGTGAGGTGGCCCCTTTTGCAGGTCAGGCTGTGATTAACTTTTTTGTTAACCTTTTATTAGCCTTCATCCCTGAGAAAGAAAAAATAGCCAAATCTTTTTTTTCTTTTCTTCTTCTTTCCTTCTTCTTTCCTTCCTCCTCTTCTTCTTATTCTCTTTCTTCTTCTCCTTCTTCTATTAATAGTAATAATATTATAATAATTATGATATAAATAGTAAAATAATAACAATGGTAATAACAATAGTATTAATTGTGGTTATGGTGATAATAATAATAAGAATAAGAATATCAAGAAGTTATTGTTATTATTACTATTGTTATTGTCTTGTTATTACTATTATTATTATTGTTGTTATTATTATTAGTGGTACCGACATTGTTATAATTTGTGAAGATTTTTATCTTTTTTACCTCTTTACCTAAACATTTATGCCTTGAACACCCTGCAGCTGGGACCAAAATGAGGAACTACTAGTGATGCTTTCCATGAGGAGCTCCCATAAGCCCCTTTCAAACCCTACTATCTTTTTAGAGACTCACTGAAAAAAACCAACTTGTGTTGTTTTCCATTACCAGGAGGCTTGGGTCTCATCATATTTGTGGGAGTCAATAGTAATTTTTGGTCCATCTCAGTGTGTTTTCTCAGCTTGTTTTCCCAGCTCCTACATCAAAAAAATGGCTTTTAGCAAGAAGAAAAATTTGACCTGGCTTTAATCCTGACAGTGCTGAGATTGTTCATCCTTACTGCTCACTTCATGAGACACTTCTGTCACAATAGTTCTTCTCACTGGAATCAAAATGGTAAAAAATTAGCCTCAGAGACTGACATGAGCAGGAATTTCAAAGGCAGGAAAATTTATCTCCTGCTTTGTCTTACAGCATTCTGCATTTTAGTGGTTGGAAGATTTAGCTTCCAAACATCCCAAATATATTTAAAAATCCTAGTGGACAGCAGCTCTCCAGCTTCTTTTTTAGGGCAGCAGAGCTGGAATCTGCCATGGAATGAGGGCCAAGATAAGGATGGAGAGAACTTTCTTGCAGCCTTCAGGTGTTGGTCGAGGTGTTGACTGGAAACAGTCAAAGCAAAACAAACTCTCTCAGCTACATCTCCTTGCTGTTACATGAGGTCATAGATCTTCGGCATAAGATTTTGGGCCAGCCCTGTCTCTTCTCTGCTGTAACTTAGACCATTAACTGCTTCCATTATCCATCCCACAGTCCCTTGTGGGATTTCTCCTTTCAAAAGATTTATACTTGATTTAAATCTAATAGGAATGCTCTACTTCAGCTTTTAGGAGGCCAAAACACAGTGGAGACAGCAAGCTACAGCCGCCCTGTACACAAGGCCACCTTGGTGTCATGTAGCCACCTTCCACACCACTCATGAGAGGTGATGATGAGAGATCTTTCACAAGTGCCACCTCTACCAGGTTGATTTTGCACCTCAGCTGCCCATTTAATTCCTCTCCTCAGGTCCCTGGTAAAGGCTTGATGAGAACTGTCCAGTTGCCTCCTTGGGTAAATAGCTGTAATGTTCAGGGGTGTCCTTCACACCAACATGCAGAGAAAAAAGGTGTGGTGAGAAGAGTAAAAGTCCCTTAAATAAATAAAATAGGCAATGATGGATAAAACTGAATTATTTGCCACAACTGAGTTGATCTTTGAAAATGGGAAGAACCCATTCAAGGTCTTCCAGGATGGGCTGAAATCACAGTAGTGCCACAAACCAGAAATGGTTTTCTACTGTTGCCTCCACCAAAAAAAAAACTATTACTATGAGTTCATTTAGATTCAGGAACTCCACTTCTCACATTTCAGTTACTACTTCAGTCATTACACATAAATAATAGTAATAATGACTATAACAATACCTGTCTTCCCATTATGTTGTGCTCAGTCTTTGTGATGCCTGTCTCATGATAGAAGTGTTAATGTGTATTAAACACTTTAATTGAAACTCTGAATAAGACAGAGATATTTTTACTCCTGCAGTTACATTCACACAATAGTCACAAAGAACTTTACAGAATCCAATAAAAATGGACAGCCTGATCCTTGTTGCTATTGTGCATCTTCATAGCTGTCACAGGGATAACTCATTGTCAGACACACCATCTCTGAGGGTTCATGGCAGCCAAACAGCATCTCAAAAGCTTGGTTTTGTCCTTAACACTTCTTCTCAAAGTCTTTAAGGCCACCAGAAGTGACAAGGCAAGAGAGGACAGGGGGATCTCACCTAGCAGAGAAGAAGAACAGGCTGTAGAAAAGAGGGCTGGCAAACAGCCATGACTCATTAGCAAGAAAATGAGGGGAAAAAAAGGAAAAACGTTATAATTTTTCTGGTTTAGGAGGAAAGTCATGGAAGTCTTGATGTGTCATGGTGCTGAGTGCCACCCAGCTTCCATGGGGTCACTAAGAGAAGGCAAGACAAAACCCAATAATACAAAAACTAATATTATATGATGCTTCTGGAATCTTTGGGGCTTCTAATAGGTAGTTCTGGAGCTAAGAGACAGGCAAAGAGCTTTGATCCTTCTTTTATAATTGATAAATTGCCATTGTTAGCACTAAATAGAATGAAAACAGGTTTATACTTAATCCACCTTAAGCAACACTTGCTCATATGCTCATACTGTTCTTAAAAGTGCTGGATATTTGTTTCACAAAGCACTAAGTTTCAGAAAAGAGAAAAATAAGAACTTTAAAGATAATCAAAACCTCAACTTCGTGCTTTACCACAGGCAGCTGTGAATAAGCTTCAGGGCTCTTTATTTTTAACATTGCAGCTATGTAATTTAATGCAGGTCTAATGACAGTCTGGAACATAGTGCTTTAATTGAAATTGTTCAAGGTCTGTTCTGTGACAAGGGCTCACCAGCTACCAGCAGGGTTGTCCATTTTTCCCCTGCTTCTATAAGGAAAAGAAAAGGGAAGGGAGGGAGACACTCTTGAACTTCTGTTGCTATTGATGTGTAATATACAATAAAAAAACAGTTAAATTTCAATTACCCACAGGTAATTATAATTTTATTGTTCGACCGTACTATGGGGATTTTTGTAATTCCCAAGACTAATAATTTTCTGTAATTTTACAGGTTGTCAAATAAACTATTAAAGATTATCTTTGAAAAGGATTCTGCAATTGTAAGGACATATCATACTGTTCCTGTACATTATTAGTAATTAGAGATCCCTGGATAGTGAAATATCTGCGCTATATGCTAGCTGCTGGAGACCATATTTTCACACAAGCCTCCTGTAATCTTGAACCAAAGCTTTCAAACTTCTCATCCATTGTAGCCTGAGTCACGTCCAAACTTTTATTAATATTCACTGAGCACTCATTAAGCAATTCTGCTGCGTTCCATACCTTAAATCTCTGCTTCCTGGTGGGGGAAAGCAAAGGCTCAAAGGTCCATCCAGGTGTAGCTGGAAACAAACACAAAAGACTCCTTCTGAGCTCTGTCCCCCTATGGGGAGATGGGGGGGAAGAAGTAACACTTAGACAAAAGCACAAAAGCTGTGGATCTGTCCTTAATGCCTTTTTGACAATGTGGCTTTCACAACAAGATGCAATTATGCTCCCTGATTTTTATCCTCAAAATATGCACGGATGCAAATGGGCTAGAGATCAGCATCAGCTGTCAGCAAGGAGCAGGAATGGGATGGGAAAGAATAGCTCACCCTCAGGATGCAGAAAATAGGGGGTATTCCCTCATTCCCATGGGCAGGTCACTCCAGATGCAGTGGGGTGGTTGATGAGTATCAGAGAGACTCTTCTCCAAGGTGCAGGGCAAAAGGAGGAGAAACAACACCTAAAAAGTGCAGCAAGGCAGATCTGGGTAGATGTGAGAGGATAAAAAGTGTTTCATTCTGGATAGTAGATTTGGTTTAGCTGCAGAAAGCCTCGTCAACAACCTGTCCCTTCTGAAGACAGGCTGAAGGAGTTGGGGTTGTTCAGCCTGGAGAAGAGAAGGCTCAGAGGGGACCTCAGAGGAGCTTCTTTTTAATAGGATATGTGATGGAAGAACTAGGATTAATGAAAATAAATTGGAAGAAGGAAGATTCAGGCTGGAGATAAGAAAGAAATTCTTTGCTGTGAGGGTGGTGAGACACTGGAAGAGATTGCCCAGAGAGGTTGTGGATGTCCCCTCAATCCCTGGAGGTGTTTAAGGCCAGGCTGGATGAATCATTGAGCAACCTGGGGTAGTGGGAGGGGTCCCTGCCCATGACAGGGGGTTGGAACTAGATGATCTTTAAGTTCCCTCCTAACCTAACCTAAACTATTCTATGATTCTATCTCCCTCTGCCCCTTTCATGCCCATACCAGTGGCCAGTATTGACATAGCCAAGGTGAACAGACAGGAGCTTTACCCAGTTTATCTGGCAAAAATCATAACACAACTAAAGCAGAATTTATCCCTTCATCTGCCTGTGCAATATTTATCAACAACTCAGTCTTACCAGGTTGCAGTCCTAAGAAGGACCAGAGGAGGGATGAGCTAAGAAAAGCAGACCCCAAAATGTTGCATACAGCATCAGGGCAAGATGATGTTACACCAAGAGGGTGTAAAACCACACCAGGCAATTAGCAGCTGTGGAGATCATTGATATCTTTGCCTGTGGAGCCACCAATGGGGTTAGTTTTTAGCTGGCAGCATTTTCTTTCCCTGTGGCTGCCTCAGGGGACAGTCATTATTTGTTTTTATTGGCCTCTTGGATTGTTCTGTGATGAAGACTGTGCAGAGGGGAAGTTCAACACATTAAGATTTCTTGATGGGCTGGGAGAGAGTCTTCAGGACATGAAGATTTCCATGCAGAAAAATTTATGGGCATGATTTTTTTTTTCCCTTCTACCATTTCAGGTGGGGTTGTGCACCCTCATAGGGTGGGACACCAAGCAAAAGCATCATCTCATAGCTCTGCCCTGCACTGGACACATCTACAGGGAGGATTTTGTCTTCCTCCTGGTGCCAAAAGCCTCTGTGGCAGCTGTGATGCTCAGCAAGGAATCTGGCCAGGGATTTTCTTCACACCAGGGGAGTGTTGAGCATGGATTGTGTTGGTTTTATGGCAATGTAGAGCTGGTGGAGCAGTAGAAAGATAGGGGAGCACAGGGAAGGATTAAGGCCAATGGGCTGCAGCTCTCTGCCTTCCTCTGGAGACAACTTCCATCCAATCAAATGTATTAAACAAATCTGAGTAGTTGGTCTCATTGAGCTCATCCTGTTGTCCTCTGCTCATTCCACACCTATGGGAGGAAGGATATTTGATAATTTGGAGAGCTTTTCACCCCGTGGCATTTTCTGCCTCTCTTGTCATCTCAACTGAGACTCAACCCATTAATCCAGATGAGTGGCATTTATAATAAATAGACAGGAGAAAATGCAAAAAAAAAATCCCAGAGACAAGGCCAAACATGTTTCTGGATAACAGATACACAAACACACACCTCTCTTTCCCCTTCATTTTGGGCTGCATTTCATGCTTTCCACATTCCCAGTTGCAAGTGGAGCACGTTCTGACAATTGAACAGTGAAAGCAATTAGAAAGAGAATTAATTGGTAAAATTAAAGCCCAGCTTTCCCTCCTGTTTGTCATGTGATTACAAATATTGTCACTGCCATTAATATTAATTAATATAATTATCAATGTTTCCTAATCCCTGCGCATTTTGCTGAAAAGTTACTCTTAGCTCAATAATATAATTGTTAAGTCACGGGAGTGTTAAGTAGCAGCTAAGCAAGTCCAAAGAATTAATAGCAAACTGTAGTTTATCCAAGGATTAGACTTTTAGCAATACATAATAATCACCTCTTCATGTGTTCATCCACATAAAATACCTTCCATTCCTCACGACACTTCTGCCTACTTGTCCTTGCAGTGCACAGTTTTCAAGAATACAAAAAAAAAAAGGAAAAAAAAAGAAAAGCTAGAAGACAGTAAGTAAATATTCCTTGCAGTTGCACGCTTTTCTTGGAGATAAGTCACTGTGATAAGAGTTATGTGCCCTCAGCTGAAAGCAATGTCAAGGTCAATTATATCACGCTGAAAGCCCGAATGCAAGATACTTTTGTGATCAGAAAAATATGTGTAACATTGCTGAGCCTTTGTTTTGGTGTTGAGGAGAGCAAATCCACTCTCTCTCCAGACTTCCCTACACCCTGTCTCTGGGTTTTGAATGTCACGGATTATTCCCACACAGTCAGAGACTCTCAGCCTGACTTCCCATGGCTGTTGCCATCTGAGCAGGGTTTCCTGGTGTGGTAGGGCTGGCACTGCTGTGTGCAGAAGGGACACACAGCAGAGTGTCCCTGTCACCTGCACAGCTCCTCCATGGCCACTCAGCAATCCCTGCCTGGCAATAGCTAGCTCTGCTTCACAGGAGTGGTGTGAGGTGGAGTATTAATTAGCTGCTTTGGAAAACAGCCAAAGTGCTTTAAAGGCTTTTGTTGTAAGGTGGAGGGTTTGTGGGTTTTTTGGGTTTTTTTCTTTTTTTTCCTGCTAGAATAATGTAATCACTTCACTATTAATTTTTAATTGTATGTTGCTGTGCATTGCTACCAACCTATACTGATTATCCTAAGAGAAATGGTGATACTGTACAAGCAATATCTGTTGGGAAGAATACTGGGCCACACTGCAAAAGAAATGACAGAAAAAAGAGCTGTTCTTTAAAGTCTTTACAGAAGAATAGTTTGGGTTGGAAGGGACCTTCAAGATCATCTAGTTCCAACCCCCTGCCATGGACATCTCCCACTAGACCAGGTTTCTCAGTGCCTTGTCCAGACCTCCAAGGTGGGGGCATCCACAACCTCTCTGAGCAGCCTGTTCCAGTGTTTCACCACCCTCACTCTAAAGAATTTCTACCCAGAATCTTCCCCTCTTTAAATTTGCCTCTGTTATTCCTAGTCCTTCCATCACATATCCTATTAAAAAGTCCTACCCCTGTCTCTCTAAACCCATCTTCTCCTACAAGGATCACATGAAATGCCTGTGAAATCTAAGAGTGCAAGAAGACTCATAGAGAGCTGCCACCGTTTCCCCTATTGTCAGGTGTTTTACTTTGCTCCCTTTTTTTAAATTTATTTTTTCATTAATTTGGCTCACTTTGCAATGAAAAGTAACTTCCAAGAAGTTTTTTTTGAAAGTCTACTAAACTCACTGACATGGATGAAACCAGCAGGGCTGTGCTCTCTTCTAGGGAGAGGGACCAGCCTCCCCTGCAGGTTTAGGGGCTGAGGTTCACATGGGCTGGGGTGCAAGGATGCAGAATTAGCACATGTCTGAACCTACACATGATGATCAGGGTCACTACTCATGGGCAGCATCTCTGCAAAGTATGATTTGCCATTTCTTCAACAATCTGTTTCCTGTTTTGCTACTTGCCACTTCTATCTGAGGCAACTTTGATGCACATTCTTTCAGAAATATTAGTGCAACAGCCCCCCAAAAACCTCTTCAGATTAATTATACTTTAATTATACAGCAGAGTTGGAAGGCAATCCACAATCCATTGCTAAGAAAACAGCATGCATGCAGCAGAGAAAGAAATGTATATATTTGAATTCTTTTTGCAAGGAAATCATTATCAAAAGATGCTAAGGCTCAGAGCACTGATACAGTTAGTTTTCTGGTAAAGAAATGATTATATCACCCACTTCTGTCCACTCATAAATTCCTTGCTTCAACTAAGAGAAGGCTGATCATGAGGGGAGAGGAAGCCTTTAATCTACTGTTTTCCATCTCTTAAAGTATCTGGGGTTTTTTATCAGCTTGCATGGAACACAAGCAACAGCAAAACTTAACTGTGTATCTCCCATTTAATAAAATTAAGAGGAACAAGTAAAGAATTTTGTTTTAGTTTAGAATGGATTAATCACAAGCAAACACTACCTGGGAGCAACTCCACAAAACATTTGTAAAAAGGCAGCAAGCCTTTAAGTTTGGGAGGAAATCAACTAGTCAAAAAAGAGCAATTGACGGGGGATACACAGTTAAATTTTGCTGTTGGTTGTGTTCAAGATGTGATCTCACCAGGGCAGAGTAGAGGGAAGAAGAACCTCTTTCACCCTACTGACTACACCCCTGCCAAACCACACTGAGGTTCAGAAATGCCAACTTGTCTATACCTACCACTGACATCAATATATTGATCTATAAAGCCTGCACAAAGGAAAAAAAAAAAGTCCAAACCAGAATGGAGGAGGTTGTCCTCTCCAAATCAGGTTCAGAATATGCAGTGAACCTTTGCAGAAAGACTTGGTGGTCACTTTTCCCTCAATTGCACCTCTTCTGCTGCACAGTGAGTTGGGAACTGTGCTTCCTGGCTTTAAAAATGTTCCAAATGGAACCATCTTTATGCCATTTCATTCTTTGTGGCCAAAAAGTTATTCCTGAACATATTTAACAGCATGGAATGGAGCAAATCTGCCTCTCCTCATGCTGCAAGCACAGATACAGGAAGGATTTTTTCTTCTTTGCTAGGCAGACTGCATTTCTCATTCCAGGAATTACTTGAATCAAAGACAAATAATATACAGAGGAGAGGAAAACCACCCATCACCTTCAGAAATCAACCTTAATAATGGTCCATCTATTTGTGCATCTTGGCAAGAAGTCCTGTCACCTGCTGCAGAGATCCTAACGTCCTGTCGAAACCCACGTTGAGCAAACCTAATTTTTTTTCCTCACACACTAATTGCAGTAATGCTAATGCATCTTTGGCACTGGGCCAAGGTATGTAGAATGCAGCCTGACAGCAGATAAATATAAATTATATATAAGAAAAACACTTTGCACCTTTAACTCCTCATTCATTACAAGCCAGCCATCAATCTTTAATTTCTATGCATGTCACCTGGGTGGTCAATAAGTGTGCTGTACCTCAGTGGAGAAATGATTTCCAGGGCATTGAGACACCAGCAGGGCTTTGGCTGGAAGTCCTTGAAAGCTTAGCTTCAGGGCACTCCATCCAGAGTTCCTTTCTGAGGTTGTTTGAAAGAGCAGGTGCTCAGCACTTCCAAAAGTCGGGGCACAGTGGTGCTTTCTGCTATTACTTCTTCATATTATTCCTGTATTTTTTTAGCATCAGAAAGAGAGAAAATTTAATTCAGGCAGAAGGTGGGGGCAAAGGAAGGTGTTCACAACACTAATGATGTGTAAATAGCCCTTTTCATTTGCACAGGGACACTTATATCAGGTCTTCTCAGTAGAATCAGAGTCTACTAGTGGCTACATAGACATGTTTTACCTAAAAATAATTAAAATAGAATCTTAGAATAGTTTGGGTTGGGAGGGACCTTCAAGATCATCTAGAATCATAGAATATTTTGGGCTGGGATGGACATTCAAGATCATCAAGTTCCAACCCCTCTACCATGGGCAGGGACACCTCCCACTAAACCAGGTTGCTCAGTGCCTCATCCATCCTGGCCCTAAACACCTCTAGGATGGGAGGATCCCCAAACTCTTTGGGATCTGCAGCAGGTTTCATTGTCAGAGAACCCTGAAAGGCCTCCTGGATGATTTTATACCATCCTTATTAATTAAAAAAACCCCTCTTGTGGTCATTAAGACCATATAGCAATATAGCATATAGACCATATAGAATTGCCATATAGCAATTTTTCCTTTCCATTACAGGATATTATTAATTTGGATGATCCTGTTGTTTAATAGAACAAAAAAAAAAGGATAAAGTTACTGAATTTGTAGCTGCCCTTCCTCTGCTTAGTTGAGATATTTCTTTCCATCTACTGCACCATCATGTTTCAGTTGCTGAGAGCTACAGATATTCAGTGCCCGGCTATCTTGGCCATCATAAATAGCTCTCTGATAAGAAATCACCCTCTCTGAACATCATTTGCTAACAGAAAGGATCTTCAAGAAGCACATGCTCTGTGATATAGGATATCCTCTGCTTTGTTACGAGCCCAATAGAGAGATTTTTTTACAAAAATCAGCTTCCTTCCATTTAGAGGATAAGTATATATCATTAAATAGTTGCACCACTTCTTCTTGCCTCTCTCTTTATGCTGCATACTTAGAGTCACTGCTCCCTTGCTCTTCAAATGAATGCTGCTACTTAAAAATAGAGAAGGATATGTGCTTATTGAAAAATTCAAGGATTTCAGCTGTCAATAGAGGCTTAATTATCTGCTAGTCTATGCTCAGATACACCATGGCTGTTCTATAAGGCCCACACAGAAGAGACTACTCACAGCTCATCCTCCACTCCGATACAACAACCTAGAAAAGAAAAAAATAAAATTAAAAAAAAGGCAATATGTAATGCATAATATTAACTTGCATCCCGCCTCTCTATGTCATAACCCATCACGTAACATTATAGTATTTCCTGTCATGTTATACACAATGTGATGCAATGCAGTGTCACACTTCAGAAAATATTACTGAGGGAGAGATGATTCTTTTTTAGCAGTGTGGAATGGGAAGGTCTCATCCAAACATACTGTGCCTTGGGCTGCTGATGGGAAGGGATCAAACCAAGAGCTACATCAGGCAAATGCTTCTCCTGTTGGCCAACAGATGGCCACCCAGGTGATCCCAGGCTGGGGTAACTCTTATATGAGGACAGGCTGAAGGAGTTGGGGTTGTTCACCCTGGAGAAGGCTCAGGGGGGACCTCAGAAGAGCTTCTCAATCCCTGAAGGGGCTACAGAAAGGCTGGGGTAGGACTTTTTAATAGGATATGGGATGGAAGGACTAGGATTAATGGATATAAGTTGGAAAAGGGGAGATTCTAGATATAAGAAACAAATTCTTTATGGTGAGAGTGGTGAGCCACTGGAAGAGGTTGCCCAGAGAGGTTGTGGATGCCCCCTCAATCCCTGGAGGTGTTTAAGGCCAGGCTGGATGAGGCATTGAGCAACCTGGTGTAGTAGGAGGTGTCCCTGCCCATGGCAGGGGAATTGGAACTAGATGATCTTGAAGGTCCCTTCCAACCCAAACTGTTTTATGATTCCATAGGATCAACGTTACTACCTCTGCGAATCACCCACAACTTTCCCCTCTGCTTTTTCAGCAACAGATCCTCATGTAGGGAGTCCCCAAGCAAAGTGTTCTCTGATAGTGACTCATGGTGATTTCCAAATACCTGAAGGGGGCTACAGAAAGGCAGGGGTAGGACTTCTTAATAGGATATGGGATGGAAGGACTAGAAATAATGGATGTACATTTGAAGGGGGTAGATTCAGGCTGGAGAAAAGAAAGAAATTCTTTACAGTGAGGGTGGTGAGACACTGGAAGAGGTTGCCCAGAGAGGTTGTGGATGCCTCCTCAATCCCTGGAGGGGTTTAAGGCCAGGCTGGACAAGGCATTGAGCAACCTGGTGTAGTGGGAGGTGTCCCTGCCTGTGGCAGGGGGGGTGGGACTAGATGATCTTGAAGGTCCCTTCCAACCCAAACAATTCAGTGATTCTATGTCCATTTGTCAGGTTTAGGTTGAAATGGATTTTCTTTGTCACAAGCACTTGGGCTTGTGAAAGAAATAGCAATTTTTATGACGAGCCAAATAGTGAAAGAAAACAAACAGTCCTTACAAATACATAATATATGTATATATATAGCAAGACAGAGGATTGGAAAAAAGGCCACCTACCAGCAGCCACATAAATTTTAGAGGCAATGCATTTTTCTGCCATTATGCCTTATCACAGGAATTGCAAATATTTATTAAAAGTATTAAAACGGTGAGAATGTTAAATGTTTCCTTCAGTAGTGGAAATTCACATTGCCACACAGAAGATAGGGTATTCTGATACAATGTTTATTAAAATGACTTCATTTTATTAGGCTGTCATACACAATAAATGTGCAGGTAGAGTTAACAAAAGATCTATTGTGGATAGAGGGAGATTTGTGAGTAACACTTCAAAAAAATAATCTCCTCTGAACCCTATTCATATAAAAAAGCACACTACAAACTTTCATTAACTTCCTCACAGCCAATTATTTTCTGAGCTCATTTTCTCCTCCTGCCATCCTGCCTTATTTTCGTTATTCAATTTGTTTGCTTACGTTTTTAATGCTATTAAATGCAGTTTATCTTTAATTTAGATATTAGGAAGCTGAGTGCATGTAGAAAGCAACAAAACATTAGGATTTTTTTTTGGGTTCATTTACAGGTCTAAACGTGGATGGCTGTAATACTTTGGGCCCCAAGTATCTTTTCATCCATGAATAAAACATTATTAAGAGATTTGTGGGAGCTCCATAACATTGATTGAGAAGAAAATCACATCCCAATTCTGACCACATTTTCTGCTAGGATTAATCACAGGGATTTTGTTCATGAGGTTCTTGGAACAGTAAGCTACTGACACAGTGAACACCACAGGAGTTCCTTAGCCCCATGTAGTAACTTTTCTGGTTGGTTTTTAGGGGCATAGAGCCCCTTTCCTTACTCTCAGTGACAGGGAGAGACCTATGGTGAGACACCAACCCCTTTGTTAAGAGGGTGAATTGAGCAAGTGAGGGGTTTGGGCCTGTGTAAAGCAGTTAAAGAACAACAATGCTAATAAAAATTATTATTATTATCATCATCATAATTACTATTATAAATTATATAATATAATTAAGTTTATACAAATATAATATTAACAANTTTAATGTTAACAATATAACATATAGTAATATATAACATATCATGTTTTATAATATTAATACGGTAATGATATAATATTCATATTATTAATTGAATAAAAAGAAGAAAGAGAAAGAGAAGAAGAAGAAGAAAAAGAAGGAGAAGGAGGAGGAGAAAAGGAGAAGAAGAAGGAGGAGGAGGAGAAGGAGACGGAGAATTAGAACTAGATGATCTTTAAGGTCCCTTCCAACCCAAACCATTCTATGATTCTATGAATAATCACCTCTCAGGTCATGCAAAGAAAACAGCTGTATTGAAAGGGGATATCTTGAGATAACCAAGATGGTCTTCTTACATGATTTCAAGATTTGTGATGACATTATTGGTGTTGTAAGGGAGAATTTTTTCTTTGCTCCCCAGTTTCTTGAATCAGCAGTGAAAGAAAGGAGGACAGCCGTTGTCTTCACAGCTGGGTGTATCATCTAAGTAACTTTTAAAAGTCTTTTTTCCTTTATTTTTTTTTCTTTTTAGATAAATAAGAAAACAGCACTGTTATTTTTCCTCATGCTGTGGTTCCTCAACTCCTTATAGTCCATATAGTGTGATTGGAGTGTAGACAGAGGGTGAACAGATCAAAGTTACAAGATCACAGATTTATGGAGAGCTTTATGCAAGACAAAACTTGACTCTGCAAGATAAAATTTCAGAGAAATGAAGGAATTTTTTTCTAATCTGCACTTGTACCGTGCTGTCCTATCCCTTTCTGACAGAGTAAGGGGAATAACTTCCATTAAAACAAAAAGCTTTGTCTTCATCCATATAGGCAAAAGTGACACATGGGATGTAATAAAACTTGTGTATGTTGGAGAGAGAAGCTGGACACCCCACAGGCAGAGGCAAAACCACAGTTTACTTTAGTGGGGGGCAGGTACACCTCCCACACTGTTGCAGCTGCTGAAACATAAGTCATAGAATCACAGAATAGTTTGAGTTGGAAGAGACATTAAAGATCATCTAGTTCCAACTCTCCTGACATGGGCAGGGACACCTCCCAGTAGAAGGTTGCTCAGTGCCTCATCCATCCTGGCCTTAGACATCTCCAGGGATTGAGGGGGCATCCACAACCTCTCTGGGCAACCTCTTCCAGTATCTCACCAGCCTCACAGCAAAGAATTTCTTTCTTATCTCCAGCCTACATCTCTCCTTTTCCAATTTACATCCGTTATTCCTAGTCCTTCAATCACATATCCTATTAAAAAGTCCTACCCCAGCCTTTCTGTAGCCCCCTTCAGGTAT
>VZTY01006825.1:0-31282 GCA_013400935.1 Turnix velox | reverse complement strand
CTCCTTCAGTCTGGCCTCAGCAGGGAGGTGCTTCCAGCCCTTTGATCATCTTTGTGCCCTCATCTGAACCTGCTCCAACAGCTCAATGTCCTTCTTATGTTGAGAGCTCCAGAACTGGCCACAATACTCCAGGTGGGACCTAACCTGAGCCAAGTAGGGGGGCAAGTCAGTACCCTGAGCAGATTTGCTCTGAACAAAGCACATTCAGTCCCTGCAAAAACTACAGTCACAATTTCAAGCAGTGCAAAGCCATTTGCCTGGCCAACCTTATTTAATATGAAGCATGTTTTATCTTGATTTAAGTTGTTGTTGTTCTTTAATTAAAGAAATTATGCGAGGTCATTCTCATTAGTTTGGAAGAGTCCTCACAGAAGGGGTTTGCACTAATTTAACCTCAGGGTAAACTGGCACAACTTCTGCATGTAAATAGGGTTTAACACTGGACACTTTGTGAATAATCCTGCTCTTCACTTGTGACCCTCAAGGAATACTTGGAATACTGACTGGAATAGAAAGATAATGGTGGTAAGATGGAGGTCTTACCATGAAGTTTATCAAATAGAATCACAGAATAGCTTGGGTTGGAAGGGAACTTAAAGATCATCGAGTCATAGGCAGGGACACCTCCCTCTAGACCAAGTTGTTCAGTGCCTCATCCAGCCTGGTCTTAAACACCTCCAGGTATTGAGGGGGCATCCACAATCTCTATGGACAACCTCGTCCAGTGTTTCCCTACCCTCACCATAAAGAATTTCTTCCTTATATCTGCCCTGAATCTCCTCTTTTCCAATTTACATCCATTATTCTAGTCCTTCCATCACATAACCTATTAAAAAAACCTTTCTGTAGCCCCCTTCAAGTATTGATAAGTTACTAAGAGCTCCCCCCTTTCATCTTCATGAGCTGGGCTGATTATCCTGAGGTCCTTTTGGGGACCTCAGAGGAACAAACTTACTGGTGGATGGTTTGTGTCAATCCATCTCCATAGGTAATCACAGCCAGGTTTCTTCTCCATAGCATGGATGCTGTCTGGGGTACTTTTATGGTTGATGGTGATTGGACATGATAAGCTAAACCAAGGCAGCTTTTTTCTCACCGTCATCACCACCATAAAGAATTTCTTTCTCATTTCTGGAATCTCCCCTCTTCCAATTTACATCCATTATTCCTAATCCTCCCATCACATATCTTACTAAAAAGTCCTACCCCAGCCTTTCTGTAGCCCCCTTTAGGTATTGAGAAGCCACTCTAAGGTCCCCCTTGAGCCTTCTTTTCACCAAGCTGAACAACTCCAACCCCTTCAGCCTGTAGCAGCCTGGAGGGACTACACCAGCAGGGAAGGGACACCACAGGGACAGTCCAGGCAATATTCCCCATCCCTGCATCAATGACATGAAGAGATGCTGCACTCAAACCCCATTGCTCACATCTGTGCAGATGGAGGGCTGGCTGAGGGGTGCAGAAACTGGGTAGCTGGAGCCTGGTACAGGTGCAGAGAGCCCACCACTGCTATAGAAAAGATTTGCAAAAGGAAAAAAAGAAGGAGAAAAGCAGTGACATGAGAAGTGCCAAGTCTGAATGATGCTGTCTTTAATTGGTACCACCAAGGGCTTTGTGCGGTCGGCGACGCTTTCTGTGTTTATAACAGAAACCCCAAATTCCACTGATCTGAAGGGCATCTCACTGTTTTACATTAATCACCAGCTCTGCAGCAGAGGCTGAGAGCAAGTGGGCAGATACCCTGGTGGAGTAGCACTAAGGAGCTCTCATTATAATCATCCTGCCAAATCAAAAGAAAAACCCTAAGGCTCCTCATAAAGGAGACCACTGGACTAAACAAATTGAACAAGGAGCTGGACGTGCATATGCTTAAACCTGCTGGTGTCAATCACACTTTTCTGAGACACTCACTCTGCTTGGTACTCTGAGGCACAGGCAGACATAGCTCAGGCACAGGCTTCATGTACACCTACCCTAGTGAGGTACACACTGACAGCAAGGTGCTAGCAGATACACCTTCATCCAGGGATACAGGTACAGATTGAGTTTATAGAACCACCCTCAAGAAATCGTGGAATAGTTTGGGTTGGAAGGGACCTTCAAGATCATCTTGTTCCAGCCCCATTGCCATGGGCAGGGAGACCTCCAAGTAGATCAGGTTGTTCAGTGCATTGTCCAGGCTGGACTTAAATACCTACAGGGAGGGGGCATCCACAACCTACCTGGGCAACCTCTTCCAGTGTCTCACCACCCTCACAGGAAAGAATTTCTTTCTTATCTCCAGGCTGAATCTCCCCTATTCCAATTTACATCCATTATTCCTAGTCTTTCCATCCCATATCCTATTAAAAAGTCATTCCCCAGCCTTTCTGTAGCCCCCTTCAGGTACCGAGAAGCTACTCTGAGGTCCCCCAGAGATTTCTCTAGGCTTAACAACCCCAAATCCTTCAGCCTGTCCTCATAAGGCACTTTCTCCAGCCTTTTGATCATCTACATGGCTGTCCTCTGGACCTGCTCCAACAGCTCAATGTCCTTCTTATGTTAAGGGCTTCAGAACTGAACACAGTAACTCCAGATGGACTTTTGAATCCATCTCTGAAAAATTTCACTTAGCAGTAATGAAAGATCTCCAAAAATGGGAGAAAAATAAAATTTTGTGCTTCAAAACAATATATTACACATTAGTATTTTAAAGACAAGTGATAACTAGATTCCATTTGCTATCACTCCTTACCAAAACCATCTTGCTGAAAGCCAAGGCTTGTGAGGGACACCCTCGCTAGTCAGAAAGGACCTGTGCACAACAATAAGTACTAAAGGTAGAAAGAGAAACAAAATAAAGGCCAATATTTAGAGGTGGAATCAGGAGAGGTGAAAAAAAGGAAGGTTCTAGGAGGGATCAGATGAACCATGCACCTGAAGAACTGGGTGAATGCACCAAAGGAGCAATTCTTTGGAAAGAAAATTCACTCTGAGCCATTGGGGTGTTTATCACTGTGGGAATTGATGGCTAAAACACTGTCAGATTTTTTTAGTGTTGGGGAATGTTACCTGCCAGCATTATCATCACTGTCAGTTGCTAATTGCACCTTGCAAGAGCTGTGGAGGAGGCAGAACTGGGATTCTTCTTACTGGTATCCTGCTGCCTTTCAAAACTAGAAGGTAATGTTTTGCAAGATTGTTTTCTTTTTAAATGCGATTCTTACCTTTCAGTTCATTCCTCTTTTTCCTTCTTTTTTTCCTGTTGCTTCTCTCTATTTTGTAACAAATCAACATACAAATGTGCTGGATTTTTTTCCACCTGGAATGTTGGAAGATAAATTGTACATAAGATGAATTTGGTCATTGGTATTGGTTTAGCATGGTGATAGGGTTGGGTATTTTTTCATTCCTCATTTCAAAAATGCAAACAAATGTTGCAAGAATGGATCAAATAGACCTCACCTAAGCCAGCAGCACCTCAAGCAATGAAAATATCAAATAGTTGGGTTTTTTTTGAAGACCAAACAGCTCCTCCTTTATTTTCTGAGGAAAAAAACACCCAGAATTTTGAATTAGCCCAAAAATTTGAAACTCTGTTCTTGCCAAGCAGCAAAAGCAGATGTAACCTTAGCCACGTTAAAATCACAACCACATCCACACATGGAGATGAGGAAAATGCACATTAAATATGAAAAAGCATTCCTTTCAGGCAGAAGATAAACAGCCCTACTACAAATTAGCTCTCAGCCCCGTCAGGTGTGAATCTCTCTTGTCAATACGAACCAAATTCCCTGAGATAGAACCACATGGTCATGAATTTTATTTTGCTCCTGCTTAATTCCTAGTACCACTCTCCCTGGTGGATTTACTCAGGGATGATTTACAGTGGGAAAGGTGACATTAAACACGTCATTGAGCATGCAAAGATGCTGCACTCAAAGCAGCATATGCTTGACTTTGTTAAAAGATGAATGCTGTCAACTCCACGGTGCCCACCAAGATCTGGCCTCCTTTTTCTTCCCCAACAAACTTTGAGGAAGATGCAGACACGAGCCTTGACACTGAGAGAAATAAAAGTTAATGTATTCATGACATGATTTCACTTGCAGCCTGATTTAGCAACGTCTTGTCTGGTTTGGATCTGCTGTTGCTTCTCCTAATTTACTCATTGCACAAAGAAAATAAATAAATAAGTGCACTATAGTCTTATTTATCCTTCTTTGGACATTTCTTTGCCAGGCAGATGGTCAATTAAGAGCACTAAACAATGACACTGTTTTCTCTGTAAACATTTTTTTTTTTTTCCTAATAGCCTAACAAATGAGAATCTGTGCTGCCATACTGCTGAATACCATCTTGACTTTCTAATTACAAAGAACTGTGTCTTGATAGTAACAATTACAGCTCTAACAATGATGCTGGTACTTGAACAATATAGTTGGAGGCAAAGTGCTTATCGGAATATTCACAAATAAAAGCTTTACATTTATGGCAGAGCTCAAGATGGGAGGTTAAACAGTTGGAGGGGGGGGAGTGGGGAGGTGTAGAAGGAAGGTTGAAAACATTGCTTTAGCAGCTACAGATGTGAATTTGAATCCAATTACATGGAAGGAGGAGGGGGGTGGGGAGAGAGGCATGAAAAGATGCTGTTTCCTTCTGTTTGGCTAATCAATAGGTTAAAGGGTTAGTAAAATTAACATGTTAATAACATTCATTTTGCTATTTATCTACTGGTCATGGTATTTTCAGAGCATTATGTCTTGTGAGTAATACACTCTTATGCCTGCTTTTTTTTTTCCTTTTTTGTCTTAAGTGGTGAAATGGTCAGTATTTTATTCTTTTTTCCTTTTTTGTCTAAAGTGGTGAAATGATCAGTATTTTTTTTTCCTTTTTAGTCTAAAATGATGAAATGCTCAGTTTTCGGGGTTTTTTTCCTCACTGTTATGGAAATTTTCTTCCCAAGTCTCTAATTTACCCTACTTTTCTTATTGATTTTCTCAAAATCCAACCCTTGCAAGGTTTGGGTATTTTTTTCCTTAATTTTTTTTTTAAGTTCTTTCTATACCAATAGACAGGGATAACATGTTTCTTGAGCTCACTGCATATCCCCACCACTGCTGTCTCAGGGGAAAGTTCTCTACAGTGGATTTTATGTCATCATCTTCCTCCCAGAGGGAATGGGATCCTTGGAGGAGGCTCGGCTCCTTCCCCCTTCCCTCTACCTCCCCTACTGATGGTCCTTCATCTCCCTCTGCACCCTGGGTTTCACAGGACCCCCCTATTTCTTGCCACAACCCTATTCCCACAGGCAGGATGGCTTCCACCTCCTCCACCACATCTCTTGCTCCCACTCCCCCTCACCCTCTGAGCCATAATTTAGCCCCCACTTATTAATCAGTGCACATAATTTGTCTCTAATGCTGTCAATTGAAGATGGCAACCTGACTTTTTTTTTGGAGGGGGCAGGGTCAACAATTTAATGAATCTCGTCTGCATTTTAATTCAGACCTAATAATCTGCCTCTGGCACTTTTCTTAGACAAGTGCAACGTTCTCCAGGATTTTCTTTCATCAAACCCAGCACAATGGGATGTTTACCTTGCTGCCTTGGGTATCTTCAGCACAGGCTAAGGCACATGCAGACCTGCCTTAATCATACTGGGGCATGGACTAAATCTACTGATTTTTAGCCTTTGAAGGGTTTTCCTTGCAGGAAAGAGAAACATGGGGTTGTGCAGTCCCTTTTCTGCACAGTTACAGGCACAGAACTACAAGGTTCTGTGTCTCACTGCCCCTCACAAAACAAGTCTTTACACACTAATGGTCAGAGCATCCAATGCATATTTAGAATCATAAAATAGTTTGGGTTGGAAGGGATCTTAAAGATCATCCAGTTCCAATCCCCCTGCCATAGGCAGGGACACCTCCCACTACATCAGGCTGCTCAGTACCTCCTCCAGCCTGGCCTTATACACCTCCAAAAGACCCTCTTTTACTTATTCATGCACTTTTCCTTTTGTTCTCTCTACAGTAAAGTCCATCAGAAGGGGAAAAAAATGTTTCTGGAAGGAGGGAGAGTGGTGCAGAAAAGTCAGTCCTACTGATGAGTTGGTCTGTTTGTGGCAGGAGGTTGGAGCCTGATAGAGCAGCTCAGTGGATCTCACTGGGTCAAAATAACTAAAATTCCTTAAAGGAGAGCTTATCCATCGTCACATGAGATGTAAAGGGAATGGACTTTGCTATTAGGAGAGATGTGACTTTGGCCAGGAGAGTGTCACACTGACAGTAGTTCCTTTCTGGATTTCAGTCACTTGCCTTGGCAATCACAGAATATCAGGGACTGGAAGGGACCTCGAGAGATCATCTAGTCCAATCCCCCTGCCAGAGTAGGAACACCTAGACCAGGTCACACAGGAAGGAAACCAGGTGGATTTTGAATGCCTCCAGAGAAGGAGACTCCAGACGCTCTCTGGGCAGCCCGTTGCAGTGTTCTGTGCAAACTTCACTGTGAAAAAGTTTTTTCTCAGATTCCTGTGGAACCTCCTGTGTTCCAGCTTCCACCCATTGACCCAAATCCTATCACTGGAGGTGACTGAGAAGAGCCTGGCTCCATCCTCCTGACATTCACCCTTTCTTTCCATATTTATAAACATTAATGAGCTCCCCCCTCAGTCTCCCCTTCTCCAAGCTGAAGAGACAAGAGGGGAAGGTAACATATTCACATCCTTACTGCACACACATCCAAAAATTCAGATCATATTCTACTGTTTACCCCTGCTTTTTTGTAGCATTGTGCTTAGTAATTTGCCTTCCAGCAGCAGAAAAATCCTCAGCTTATAATTTTGCCTTCAGTTTGTTTGCCTTTAATAGACAAAAAAAAAAACAAAACACAACCTTATGGAATCATAGGACCTTTCCACAGCTCTGCCACCACAGCTACCACACTCTGCAGCAGCATAAAGAGAAAAATGTCATGTTTCACATTTCAATCACAAGTGTCTCCAATATATCTTTATGTATTATCCTTCATCTTTCTCTGCCACATTGTTTTTCCCCTTTTACATCTACTTAGCATATTTTTTGTTGCCTGGACAATTTGTAAGCACTACTAGAAGTGACATTCCTCTAATGTACCTGCACAGGTGGGTTCCTGAAAGGAGCAGCAGAGAGGTTTTATGTCCTAAATTATTTTCCAGTGCTGGTATTCCTGCCTGCTAGCACAAAAAGGTGCTTTGGAGGCATCTACTCTTTGAATACCTGTGGTAGCCTCAACCCACTGGCTCTTTAGAGGCTTTGGTGAGCAGGTGAATCATCTGTTCATCTGTCATTGAGCTGATTTAGCAGTCAGATTCATCATCTTCCCCTACTGCAAAATTCTATCATTTTCAGTTGTCTGTCCTTGCTAGGACCTTACAGGGACAGCTCTACCTGCCTCGTTATTAATAGCACTAAGTGTCCACTGCTGGCAAACCTAAATTCCTAGCCTAGTAATGAAATGAGATAAAAGACCAAATTTCCATGTTGTGAGGTAAAGCATATTATCACTGTTCCTCAGAGTCAGAGTCCAGGTTGGTCAACAGCTCCAGCTGAAGCATCTTTTTGTGGGCTAAATCATGTGTAAAACACAGACATCCCATCCAATCTCACCATGAACACAGAGATAGATTGATCCTCTCCAAAAATGCCTGAGATAGGTGAGATAAATGCTTTTCAGCCTTGGTTGATCTCTCTCTGACAGTATCCAAGTAGATGGCTAAAGTGGCCAGAGACCAGACTCACCCTTAGGTTCATGCTGATGGTCATGATGGTCATAGTGTACACTGAATCCTGATAAGTCTGTAGTATGCTCCTTAGTTTAAATTCCTCTGTCTGGTCACAAATGTCCAATTCTAGCTAAAAGCTTGAAAGTGAAGATAAACTGTACAATAAACACTTCAGAAGAATAAAATCACAAGTGCTCTGGTTGTGCTGTGGAGAAGGGAGTTCCAATTCCGAGGGCTTTCCAGATGAAAAAGGCAATTAATACCTCATTGAAAAGAGGGTGTTTTTTCCCCCTCTTTCTTTTTTCTTTTTAAAAGCAAGAGAAAAATAATGCTAGAAACACAATTTTTTTTAAACCTAATAAGCCACACTAACAATCTACACATTTCCCTTCCTTTTAAAATATTTATTTGTAAATACAAGACTTGTGATGAGGGTGAACTGTTTGTGATGGGGTCTCAGAAGTACCCCCAAGGCCAGTGATGTCCTCAGCCATCTTTGGCTGAGTTGGAAGGGACCTTTGAAGGTCATGTAGTCTGACACTCCTGCAGTGAGCAGGGACATCTTTAACTAGATGAGGTTGCTCAGAGCCTCATCCAGCCTGGCCTTGAATGTCTCCAGGGATGGAGCCTCCACCACCTCTCTGGGCAACCTGTTCCAGTGCCTCACCACCCTCACAATGAAGATTTTTTTCCTAATGTCTAATCTAAACTTGTCCTGCTCTGTTTTAAAACCACTGCCCCTCACCCTGTCACTGTATGCCCTTTCAGACTTAGCCCTGTCATGCTTCTCCATCTTATGTCTCCACATGCTGGAAAATAATAGGCAATAAATTGCATTATGCATTTATGAGGCAAGGGCTATAAAATACCATCTTATATCTGTGAGCAGTGCTGGGCAGAGAGCTGCAGAAGCTATCTGGGGGACTGGAGTGACCTGGGAACCAGAAATCCCAAGGACTTTTCATAGCCCAGTCAAACTCCAAACTTCTCTAGAAGCCTTCCTGGCAGGAATGAACTTCCCAGAGACCAACTTGCATCTGACAAAACATTTAGATTCTTGATAAAGAGGCATGTGCCTTGAATTTATTTTCCCTCCAGCCATACCTTCTGCACTGCTCAGCTTAGAACCATGTCAGCTTCACTGTGCAGACACGTAGAAACTCTAGAGAAAAAGGGCACTGAGATATTTTAATAAAACCTCCAAGAAAAGGGAAGAAAAGGGAAGAAAAGCAGCTTTTCATTAGCTAAATAAACAGTTTTAGGATCAATTTTCTTTCCTTCTCACCTCACTCTTACTCTAGTACCACATCTATGCAAACTGAGCAAACACTTTGCTATCATCCTGCTTTATGTTTTATCTTGTCTTCTTCTTCCTGATTCTGTTTTTGTGCCATTTTTCTGACCTATCCCAATCTTGTTCTATGTTTCATGCTTTTGTCTTGTCTTCTTTTTCCTGATTCTGTTTTTGTGCAATCTCTGACCTAGCCCAGTCTTGTTCTACCACTTTCCCCTCTCCCTTGTATTTAGGTTCCAAGTGACTAGACTTCAGACTTCTCCCTCTTACCCTCTATTAAAATGAAATCCTTTAGTGTAACTCTCTATTTCTTGATAGATCTTCAAGCTACTCCTGAAATCCCAAGCCAAGTTCACTTCAAGGTAAACTTCAGCACAAGGGTTGCTTCAGATAAGACTTCTTATTCCTCTAGTACATAGTTCACCTTGAAAGACTGGCACACCAAGCTGTAAACTACCCACAAAATGACCATACAAAAGCAAGCTGCCCTTTCTTGGAACACAAAATACATGTAATAAACCCAGTGTCATGAAAAAATGCAGACAAAAATGGCTTTCTAATGAACAGGGAGTCAGTGACACAAGTAGCTTGTGCTAATTGGGGTCTCTGAGAAATGTTTTAATAGGTGAGACCACCCCATTTTTAAGCACAGAAAGAGGTTGGAAAGGCAGGAATATAACAGACCTGGGAAGGCCACCAAAAGCAAGGAGAGAAGGAAGTGATGAAACAGAAGTTTCTTGGAAAAGGTACCTAATTCCCTAGTGCTACCAGTAGGGTTTTGGCCATCTTGAAGATGTCACATGCTCCCATAGACCTAAAAATTTCCTGTCAGATTGAGAAGAATCAGGGATGAAGGAACCTGGTGAAGATATTCCACCTCCCCACAGCAGAAATCTTGCTTTATTCACAGTTACCAAGAATAAAAAGTTCTCAGACCTTCCTGAGAACATTGTGGCCTCTCAAGTATCAGTTAAATGATGTCTTCCACTTTTGGAGGAGAGGGAGTGGGCAGTTTCACAACTAGGTGCCCTACCATGCACTCCTTATACTAGTACTCACTGCATACAGTAGGGGGAAGCTTCTACTAGTTAGCAGGCGTGGAAGCAGCTCATTTAGTTTCAGCACCAAGCCAATGCTGTGATCTCTAAGTCCTCAGCAGGCTGAAAAGTGGTGACAGAAGCCTAACATGACTAACAGCTTCAAGGATATTCCTTTGGGACAACAAAGATAACAGTGCCCAGGGCAAAACTGTCAAGAGAGAGAAGGGAGGGATGAACGAACTTGAAGAAAAAAAAAAAACCCTCTATATTGAACTCACCACTCACCACGTGAGTTGCCCAGAGAGGTTGTGGAAGCCCCCTCTCTGGAAGTGTTCAAGACCAGGCTGGACAAGGCACTGATCAGCCTGATCTAGTGGGAGGTGTCCCTGCCTATGGCAGGGGGGTTGGACCTCGATGATCTGTAAGATCCCTTCCAACCCAAACTATTCTATGATTCTATGATTCTATTCATAGAGTTCTGTGCAAGAATTATTTCATTTTTCTGAAAAAAAAATCTTCATGGAATGACTGAAGGTGACATCACCACCATTGGGCTTACCTCTATAAATAATAAACACAGGTAAGCATAAGGAATGGGAGGAAGTTTCAGGAGAGAAGACAAAGACTCATAAAGTAAAAGTGGAGTGAACAGAAGAATAAAAATAGGTAAAAACCACAGTCCTTGGGCAATTGAAGAGTGCACAAGTATTAGACGATGAAAGCAGGAGCAGTAAGACAGGTCTCAACAACTTCAAAGACAAAAGCTGAAATTAGTAATAGGATATAGGACTTCCTCAGCACATTGAAAAAAAAGAAAGACAGGTAGAAATTACATTAAGCACATCAGCCAAGCTGTCACTTGTTAAAAAAATAAAAGAAATACATGAGGAAAAGTTGTTTTGGAGACAAAGAACAAACCTAAAGAACACTCCTAAAGAAATCTATTGGCATGGCTGCTTCTTCTTTATTCTATGGATGCATAACCATCCTCATAACCATCTCCTGGCCCTTGGTCCTGCTTCCTGCCTTGTGCCAACTGGAGCATCTCCCTACCCATATGGGAGGCAACACAATCCATTAATTCAGCAGAATTGGAACATGGCAAAGAGTATGCCTCTGCATTTTCTGCTGGTCTGATGAGTTTTATGGCTTTACTGTAGGTTGGACAAGCAGTAAAGTGGACATACATCAGTGGAGGGAAGGCAGAGGCAGTGAGCTTGGCTTTGCCCTGAGCTGTGAGGATGCTCCCCTTTGCCTTGAATTAGAGATGATGCCAGGACAAGGAGCAGAAGAAGGGATTTGGAAGAAGTCAGCAGTGCAAGGCTCAGTTGAGGACTCAGTTGAGGATAATAATAGCAATTCAGCAATAATAAGCAGAGAGAAGCAAGCTACAGCCCTTGGTGCAGAAAGGAACACTGTCATACACATGAGAGTCCTCACATGGGACTGTATGACCCACATGACACATATGTGTCTTGCACACATGACCACTCTCATACACATATGACAGTCCCCACATATGACTGTATGACCACTTTCCAGTCCCCTTTAGATCAAGGAGCTAAATCTATGGATCTGAGAACAAAAATCTGCAGTATATGTGAGTGGAGCTACTGTCCAGGGGAAACACTTCCTCTGCTTCGTGGCCTCCAGGCACTGCAAGAGGGAAACCTGACAGGGTTCTGCAAAAAGGGATGGGCAAAGTTACACCTCAGTGCTGTCTGTGAAAGGTCAGTCTCAATTCAAGCTCTATTTAATGAAATGAGGAAGAGGGAAGACTATAAAGATGCATGTTTTGCAATAAGAACTCATGGCTGCTATTCCTGAAAAATAACAATTTTCAGGTGTGGGAGGGATAAGTCCCACTGAATAGCAAAGCACCAGAAGAAAAAGTGACCAAATGTAGAGGTGTCTTTCCTACACTGTGAATTTGCCAGGGGTGCCTTTACTTCCTTCATTTCATGTGCTGTGATGCAGTGAGAGCTGGGTGTTTTGTAAAAGGGAAATATGGCAGAAGCTCTAGGTGCAAACGCAGCATGTGCCAAAGCCCTTTTATTCATAGAATCATAAAATCATAGAATGGTTTGGGTTGGAAGGGACTTTAAAGATCATCTAGTTCCAACCCCCCTGTCCTTGGCAGGGACACCTTATCCAAAGTAAGATGTAAGCTCAAACCCCAAAATCTCATCCAGAGCACTGGTAAACTCTCAATGTCCCAGAGCTGGATACTGGGAGCATCCTACAGGGAATGGCCCTCAGCCATCACTCCTTGACGATCTCAAGAGCTACTGCTCCTCTTAAAAATTATAGTTCAGATCTAAATAAAGGGGCTGGTTTTGTACCTGGTATAAAATGGCACATCCTAAATGTACTCACAGAGCTGTAACAACCTTACTCTGACTCTCTTTCTCTGCTGGGAGAAGTAGGGAAGGAATCCATAAAGTGGACAAGAGTCACCTTGCTGGTAAAGACTGGCCATGTGATTGCTGGAAGAATGTTGCTGAATGTTTGTGAAACCATTTTTGAGCCTTCAGCCTTTTCCCCAGATAATTTTTGCATTTTGTTCATGGGTTGTTCCTAGACTTTAAGCCTCAAGAGTGCACCCCATGGTGTCACTTGAAAGGACACCGCAGTCTGTGGGGTACAAATACAATAGGGCTGGAAAGTTCATCTCACATATTGTTTCAATCCCAGAACTTAATTCTGAGAGGAGGGGATTTTGCATCAGAATGAGACATAGTAGGAACAAACTAGAGATTACTTTTCAGAGGAGTTAATCTTCCTATCCATTATCTAGAGCAATTCAAAAAAGAACAAAACCCAGTACTGTTCTTGAAGAAAGAATTCACGTTCAGGTAATTACAAATAACAGACACATCTGGTTATCTTAATTGTTTGGGAAGTCTCAATTATCTAAGAATGCTTTCACGAGGACTGAGAGACAGTAAAACTTTCTCACAGCAGATTGCATTCACTGATGAGGGGAAATTCAGTGGATGTGACACAGTGAAGCGTGCTCAGACCCACAGAACACTTTGCAGTCCCGTTGCCGATGGGCTTTATTTGCCTCTGAAGAACAAGAGGCTGTAAAGTGAGAAATGGGAAAGTCCCACACAGGCAGCAGCAGAGCCTTTCCCTGCTGGCTGCTGTCTTTTCCAGTGCTCCTGTGAGAATGAAGATTTTTTTTTTTATTTTGTGGACTGATGGTCCAGGCAAAGAAACCACAGCAGTGATTTCTGTGAGATGTCTGCCCAAAAAAGAGGTGAGTCAAGCAGCCGGAGGGCAGTGAGGGAGTTTGGCAGCTGGTGAGTGGCACCTATTCCCCTGCAAAAAGTTGGAAGTGCCTCTTGCCCGAGGGGGATTCAGTGCAGAGCAGCTCACAGGTTGCTGGAAAGATGAATACACCTGCACAGGGCACTGGCTGCTCAGCAGGGACCTGAGCACACTCCGGAGAGGGAGAGCATTCACAGAATCACATCAGGGATTGGAAGGGACCTCAGAAAACATCTAGTCCAATCCCCCTGCCAGAGCAGGAACACCTAGACCAGGTCACACAGGAAGGCACCCTGATGGGTTTTGAACGTCTCCAGAGAAGGAGACTCTACAACCTCTCTGGGCAGCCTGTTCCAGTGTTCTGTCAAGCTTACTGTGAAAAAGTTCTTTCTCAGATTCCTGTGGAACCCCTGTTTGCACCCATTGCCCCAGGTCCTATCATTGGAGGTCACTGAGAAGAGCCTGGCTCCATCCTCCTGACACTCACCCTTTCCATATTTATAAACGAGAATGAGGTCACCCCTCAGTCTCCTCCAAGCTAAAGAGACCCATTTTCCTCAGCTGTCCCTCTTAAGGGAGATGCTCCAATCCCTTTATCATCTTTGTGCCTCTGTGCTGGACTCTCTCCAGCAGTTCCCTGTCCTTTTTCAACTGAGAGCCCCAGAACTGGACACAATACTCCAGATGTGTCTCACCAGGGCTGAGTAGAGGGGGAGGAGAACCTTCAAGCACCTTCTGTGGACCTTGCTTCAGCAGTGCATGTGGCTGCCTCAAATAAAAAGCTGCCTTTAGCCATCAGGAATTACCTCCTAAGCCTCCAAGGGTGCAGATAGGTGGCAGAGAAGCAAGAGAGGGAATTCTGTACTTATGCCAGGGTGCCTACATCCCCAAAAAATGGAAGGTTAGTGGGTTTCTTCCAAGTGCCCATCCTGTAATTCACTCATCTCTTCCACCATGGCCACAGCCACCTGGCTCAGATCTTCGCTGATAAGGGCTGGAGAACCTCTCAGCTCCCAGCTTGTTTCTCCTTCTAGCCTAACTAGCACCTTTGTGTGGAAGACATGATTGGGGTGAAATCCTGCAACTGTAGTGAATGTACCCCTGTGGCTAATCAAAACAGCAAGGAGGGGTGCTGCTGGGGCCCTACACAGATCCCAATCAATATTATTTATCTGGTTGAACATGCAGGCTGGCCACATCCCCTCCACCTAATGCCCACTCCCATCCCCTCCACCCTGTGGGTATCAGCAGGAGGGAACCTGATGTATGCTGGTAATTATCTGCTGCTGAAAAGAAGTGCTATTTCTCTTATTTTTTGTAATGCAGATCAATGCACATGTCACTACTGAAAAGCTATGTCATTTAGGATGGAGCATTAACTGCTAGGAATGGATTTTGAAGCTCCCTGCTTGTGGGTGGAATATTTTCTGGAGGAGTTGGTTCAGCCTTTTTTCAATGCTGCATTTAATTTATCCCACTGCCTCTTTAAGAGCACTCGGTGGAGGAGAGGGTGTTTGAGAAAGTGACAGTTTGTCATCTCCTTCCTTCCCCCCAGCCTGCTGGAGCTGGGGACCAAGTGGTAGCAAGGGAAAGAAACAAAACTGGCACAGGCAGGTTAGAGAGGGACACAGCAGGCTTTGCTGGAGGAAAACAACAGCCCTGCAGTGGGCTGCAAGAAAGAAAACACTAGAAGACAGAGGGGGGGAGAAAAAAGGGTGTTCCTGTATGCAGAAACATGTTAAGGTACCAAGAAAGAGGGCTGGAAAAGTGGCAAAAGCAGGATGCTTCACTTAAAGGAGTGTAAATCTGGATATCGACACACACCCCCCCTCCACACCCACCTCCTCCTGCCAAAATTTCTACCTAGGAGCCATGCAGGATCTAAAAAGAAGCCATCTGATTTGCAGCAAGGGGAGAGTTTTACAAGTTCCTTTCTATTCTGCACAGGAGTGAAACTTCTCCAGACACTCGAGCAAACTCTCCTAGTGGCCATCGAGAGGAGATGAACACACGATTCTCACTGTGTGTACCAAGAAAAACCTCACCAGCTGTAAAAAAGGGAAACTGTCTGTTTACAGTCGTGTAAAATATGAATTCCACTCTTCCAATTGGGAATTTTTCAAAGGAATCTCACTGGGTGTACCAAGAAAAACCTCACCAGCTGTAAAAAAGGGAAACTGTCTGTTTACAGTCGTGTAAAATATGAATTCCACTCTTCCAATTGGGAATTTTTCTCAGCTTTTCCAGTTCTATAGTCACCATCATACTACAAAACCATGCAGTCCCCCCTAAATAAAGACTTTGTCAAAGTAATTTCACTTCTGCTGATTCTCTGAGCACAAACTAACTCATTGTTGGTTTGAAAAACATTCTGCACCCTTCACTCAGATGTGTGCAGTCCAAATTCAGGATGCTGACAAAGGTGGCTAAAGCCAAGCCCCTCTAAGCATTAATAAAATGTGCTCCATACCTTTATGTACTTGCTATTTGCCATCCATAAAGAAGGCATTTGCCTTGCTTTAACAGACGTGAATTTTAGAGCAGCCACTCTGCACAAGTCTTCTTTGAAAGTTCTGCTGCTCTGCAACTGTTCAAAAAAATTTCAATATTCTTCCCAGTGCTTGATATTTACAGTTTGATATTTAAAGTGTGCAATTTGTTATCTAAATTGCATAGCACACCTTCAGTTTTCTGACTGAGTGACCTCACTCCTGTGAACCTTCCCAGCTTCCACAGGAAAAGGTTTTGTTTAGACATGAAACACCTTTCCAGCATTAGACAAATAGCAGCTACCTTTGAAAAACATTGCAAGGAGGGGTTATAGGAACAAAGAGAAAGAGAAATTATATTTAGAGCTCCACAGACATGCAAATAGTTACTCCTTCATTCACCTACACCCCAGAAGTGCTGCTCGGGTTGTTTTTCTTTTTCACCGATGTTGCTTTATTTTTCATACAGAAGAGAAGACACATGACTGCTTTGAATGCTGATCAGATCTCTCATTCATTTGAACAGCTCATTTCTGAATATTACTTGCAAATATGTGAAGAGCATGAATTTGGAAACTGCTGAAAAACTAGTCTGATGTGTCATAACAGAGGGTTTTGATGTGGTACTGGAGTCTGATGGGGAGCCAAAGTCCTACCAAAAAGCCCACCAAAGGAGGACCAAACCTGGACACAACTCAGGTTCCTTTTTCACTCGAGCAGACAAGAACATCTGACCTCTTTGCAATAATTCAGGGCTTCAAATCTGTTTCCTTTAAGCCTCTCCATCTCCTTCCCCACTGACAAGCTGAACGCTTGGAAGTTTTGAAGCCTCCTTGGCTTACTTTTAAATTTTCCTTTCCATGTTGCACGCCAGAGGGAGGAAAAAAAAATAAATTAAAAAAAAACCCTCTCTCCACCATATTCATCCTTCAAAAAGTCTAACTTTGACTCTGCTGGTTCTAATCCATTATCTAGGCCCACTAATGTGTAGTACATCATCAGAGGAGCAATGCTGTGATGATGTAGTACAGCCCCTGTACATGTACATCATCAGAGTTATATCCTTCTGATCCGCCTGTGGGTTTAATAAGCATTCCAGATGGCTTGCTATGCCTGAAGCAAGAATGGATAATCACACAGCTCTACCCTCAAAACAATAATAAACTAAGGACACAGTAGCATGGAGGCTCATGCCTGCCAAAAACACTCACCAGACTGTATAACACAATAGGCCAAGGTGATTGGTGAGCTACATTTATACCCTAGCTATTTACAGGTGAAAGGGACCTGGTTTTAAATAAAACAGAGGTTAAAAATATGAAGTGTTATTGTTGTTATATATCCTGGTGCAGCTGCCTGAGCTCAGTGGCAGAGCTCTGGGCCACCTCCATATCTCACCTAGGCAAAGACAAGGCTCTGGATTGGCAGGAGGGGGATGGCATCACCTGAATAATGGGGTGGCAGCATCTCTCCCAAGTCCTACAGCATATATTTAATCTGTTATCTATTGGATTTGCAGGGTATCCATCAGCCTGGCCTCTAGCCACCAGGTACAGTAGCAATAAGTGTCACCAAGCCTTTGCCAAAGTAAAAATTATTTCTCAGTGGTGTGGCTCAAAGTGAACAAACTGAGTGGTTTGTGCCTGGCTGCTCATCACAGAATGTCAGGGATTGGAAGGGACCTCAAGAGACCATCTAGTCCAATCCCCCTGCCAGAGCAGGAACACCTAGACCAGGTCACACAGGAAGGCATCCAGATGGGTTTTGAATGTCTCCAGAGAAGGAGACTCCACAACTTCTCTGGGCAGTCTGTTCCAGTGTTCTGTCACCCTCACTGGGAAAAAGTTCTTTCTCATATTCCTGAGGAACCTCCTATGTTCCAGTTTGCATCCATTACCCCTTGTCCTATCCCTGGAGATCACTGAGAAGAGCCTGGCTCCATCCTCCTGACACTCACCCTTTACATATTTATAGACATTAATAAGGTCACCCCTTAGTCTCCTCTTCTCCAAGCTGAAGAGACCCAGCACACTCCAGAGAAGGAGACCATTCACAGAATCAATCACAGAATCACATCGGGGATTGGAAGGGACCTCAAGAGACCATCTAGTCCAATCCCCCTGCCAGAACAGAAACACCTAGACCAGGTCACACAGGAAGGCATCCAGATGGGTTTTCAATGTCTCCAGAGAAGGAGACTCCACAACTTCTCTGGGCAGTCTGTTCCAGTGTTCTGTCACCCTCACTGGGAAAAATTTCTTTCTCAGATTCCTGTGGAACATCCTGTGTTCCAGTTTGCACCCATTTCCCCAAATCCTATCATTGGAGGTCACTGAGAAGAGCCTGGCTCCATCCCCCTCACACTCACCCTTCCCATATTTGTGTATTACTGGGGTCACCCCTCAGTCTCCTCTTCAAGCTAAAGAGCCCCAGTTCCCTCAGCCTTTCCTCATAAGGGAGATGCTCCAATCCTTTCATCATCTTTGTGTCTATGTGCTTTCAAGCAGTTCCCTGTCCTTCTTGATCTGAGGTCCCAGAACTGGACACAACACTCCAGATGTGGTCACACCAGGGCAGAGCAGAGAGGGAGAACCTCCTTCCACCTCCTGACTACACCCCTGCTTTGGCTGGCACTGCTATGACACCAGAACTGTTCCAAAAATGGCACCTAGAATCATAGGATCATAGAATAGTTTGGGTTGGAAGGGACCTTAAATATCATCGAGTTCCACCCCCCCTGCTATAGGCAGGGACATCTCCCACTACATCAGGCTGCTCAGTGCCTTGTCCATGCTCTTTCCTTCCATCTTGCTGTGCAAGGTATGGAGTGCTAATAATGAAGTGATTTACAAAATAAGTATTTTTATGCTATTTAAATATCTGTATTTACCTGGATGAGTGAGAGAGAAGGAAGAAGCAAAGAAGCACTTTGATTCCATCACGGGGAGGTCCCTCTCCAGCAATCAGACACATGGGAGATGCAGCCTCACCCCAAGAGGGGAGCAAACCCTCAGAGATGGGTTCAGAGGTACCTTGAAAAGATGAGGAATTTTAACCTGAACTTCAGTAGGGATAGGATTTCCATCTAGGGCTGCAGAGAAAGACCAGATGCCCAGATAGGCACAAGTTTATCTGTCTCTGTAGGAGGAAAAGGTAAATCATCCCAGCTCTCAGCAGATTTAACTTGGAGAAAAGCAGCTCATTGACGTCAACCATTTAGTTCACTGATGGAGATTTTTTTTGTATTTTTTTTTTACCCTGGCCAAGCAAGTGGGTTTCCACTTTAGTTTGAACATGAAACACTATTAAATGAAAGGAATACAGCATGTTTCCATCCTATGTGCTGCTGAAGCTGCTGTGACAGCTCAGAAGCTGCTAGGCATGATGTGTCAAGAAAATGTACCAGAAGAAAAGTACATGGAGCTACTGTCAAAAATACAAGGAGGATTGCAAACAGCATCCCAGCTTTAGATTGGAATAATTTTTTAATTGCATCTGTGCACCCAGGCAGATATTTAAGGGTTAACTGCACACAAAGTAATGAATTCAATAATGATGATCTAAAAAAAAGGTCTAATTAGCAAGTAACCACTTTATTATGAAAGGAAATGGTAATGAATTTAATGGCTCCAAATCATTAACAATATTTAGTTTGCTGGTACTTGTTCTCTATTATGCTCATTAATATGAACATTTAATATGTTTTAAAAATGGGTTTGTAATACTTTCTGTACCGTGAGGTTACAATGACAAAAAGAATGTAATTATTCTGTTAATTGTAATCTCTTCTCTGTTTATGCTCCAAATAGTAACATATTTAGGTGCTAATAAAAAAAAGTAATTAAGAGAGGGAAGTTTAAAAATGTAATTAAGCCAAAACTCTCAAATTACAGGCTGAGGTAAATTTTTGGAAGTGAGATCCCTGAAAAAAAAAAGTTTATTCTATTGAGATGTTTTGTCATAGAAAAAAAACATAGAAGGAAATAGAAACAACATTGAATAGTGAAAAAGTTATTTCTTAAGTTGGAAAAAACCCTATTCTTTAAGCTGGAAAAAAAAGGAATGTGTCTTCTGCTTGACAGCAGAGTGTCTGCCAATTGAAGGTGAAAGCCCAGCAAACTAGAGGCCAGTAAGACATCTAAGAAACATAGCTTCTTCTTACAGAATATCATGTCAATCCCCTATAACTTTCTCCAGATCTCCTGTCCTTCTTTACATTGTAAATGTTTTCTTCCATTGCTCCAACCCTGCTCCTGCTGCTGGCATCATCTCTGATACCATGGAGGCACTCAATCTGCTGCTGGCTCTCTTGCACATAATATTTCAGCCCTCTTTCCCTCCAACATCCTCCAAAATTAAAACAGAGATGAAAAAGACAGATTCCACCCCACTCTGCTACCTTTTATTTATCCCTGTCACGCTCCCAGTGACCACAGGGCTATGAAGAACAGTGGCATGGACCAATGCAAAGTTCTCCTTCTACAGCAAGTGCCCAAAGTGACAGGGTAACCAGACATTCAAAGCTTTTAAGAAATATCTGGCAGCTAAGCAAGGGCTCCCAACTTTCTTTTCTTTCTGACACACACTTCTGGAGATGGTTACACAAGAAGCAGACCCAGGCATGGAAAAGGGAAGGGACATCCTGGCAAGGCAAGGCACAGCATGGATGCTTTTGTCTTATATGGTGCAGTCCTTTAATTCAGCCATAAAGAAGAAACTCCTGTGCCTGTTTTCATTAGCTAGACCTGTCTCTAGTGAGCTGTATTCTTCTTTATAAAGCCTGCATCAGCCAAAGCAAATCCTGACAAATTTCCTTTTGTGTTCTATGGCAAGTTTGCTTCTCCTTAATCCACCTGGAATTATGGCACCAACATTACCCTTTTCTTTATCCACCTCCCCTCCTACTGCATCACTTTTTAGTGGCTGATTATTGCCAATCAGGACCCTCCTCTTCAAAAATCTTTCCCATAAAAATGAAATCAACCTTCCTTAATACCAGAAAAACTTTCAGGGCTGCTTGCTTTGTTTGCAGCACCACAGCACCATCTCCTCATTGAAAACAGCTGTTCCCATCCATGCACTGGTGGGTAGAGCATGAGGAAAGATGAGATGGCATCATCCTGGCTTGGGTGGCCTCTAAGTAGGTGACCCACCACCTCCACACACAGCTCTTCACAGCATCAATACCTTCCCATCCCTGGCTATTGACTTAATAGGCTAATTTTAGGAATAATGCCAGCGATCAGAGGAGATTTCAGCATCACTACTCTGAAATATTCCAGGTCATTCCATTTCTTTGCTTAATTTTGTGCAGCTATTGGGAGCAAAGACCATCCACTCACAGAGAGGCACTTCCTTCATGGTGGATCAGCCCAGTGCATGTTATCCAAGTCCCCATTAAACTATTCACACTCTAGGATGGGTTCCCTGACCAAAAACCCTTCATCCAGTCCCCACGGACAGTCAGCTCACAATAGATCATCTTGCTTTTAATTTTTTTTTCTAAGAAAAGGAAGTTAAAAAACAAAAACCAAAAAAAGGCTGAAATTAAAGTGAAGCATCTCATTTGCCCACAAATGACATATTTCAACTTTCCATTTTGTAGAAAAAGAGTTGTGAAGGGTTCTTCTTCTTTTAAAAAAAAAAACAACTTATTACAATTTTTTTTTTTTAATTGCTAGTGAAGAGAAAAATATGATTTGCAGAGCTCTAAAAATAACGAGTTAAAATAGTTTCTGCCTCTCAAAGGAGGCCTCTTAGTCCTATAATTTCTGCAGATTTTGCCTTTCAGGATGGGTATTTTAAAGAATGATATAATGTCATTTCTATAAGTATCATCTCATAATCTGCCACCACTGTTGGAAATGGAAGTTTAGAGACAGCTTGAGCAAAAGAAATACCAGCTCACCCAGCTACATTAAAAAGATAAAATATTTTTAAGAAGGGGAACAAGATGTGTATTCCAAAGGTGAGCAAACAGTGACAAACATTTTAAGAGAATATTTCTTGGGATTTCTATCTTTGGCTGCATTTGCCACCCTGTTGTGTTTGTCTACTGCAAAAAAAAAAAGTTTGGCAATGACTATTATGGGAATGTGTAGTCCTGGGAAGAAGATTTTAGAAAGAGCACTCACATTTGGGCTGTTTCATTCCAGAAATAAGCAATACCAAGTGTCCAGTTGGAATAAAATATTGCTCAAATTGCACCAGCTCAGGTAAAACTAAAAAAAAAATATAGAAGAAGGCTATTAAAAATTCAAGTTATTCAATGAAATCAGTTCAAGAAGGACAGGGAACTGCTTGAGAGGGTACAGCCATAAAGATGAAGAAGGGATCGGAGCATCTCCCTAACAAGGGAGGGAGATGGATCTCTTTAGCTTGGCGAAGACTGAGGGGTGACCTCATTATTCTTTATAAATATGGAAAAAAGGGTGAGTATCAGAAGGATGGAGCCAGGCTCTTCTCAGTGACCTCCAATGATAGGACAAGGGGCAGTGGGTGCAAACTGGAACACAGGAGGTTCCACAGAAATATAAGAAAAAACTTTGTCAGGGTGAGGGTGACAAAACAGTGGCACAGACTACTCAGAGAGGGTGTGGGCTCTCCTTTAGAGACATTCAAAACACATCTGGACACCTTCCTGTGTGACCTGGTCTAGATCAGGGGGATTGGACTAGATGATCTCTTGAGGTCCCTTCCAATCCCTGATGTGATTCTGTGATTCTGTAATAATCCATCTTCTGTCTAACCCAGCTGATCTGTCACATTTATAATTTTTAACTTAAAATTTTAACTTAAAATCTAATTGCCTTCACTCAGAGGGGACCTGCCTGGCCCCCATGCTCAGGTCTCAGCCCAGGTGCCAAGGTGAAGGAGGAGGAGGAGGGGAAGAGGAAGGAGAGGAGTGGGGTTTTGCTGTGTGTGGCCTCAGGAGGAAAACCACCATTTCCCTCAGCGTGGCCAGCAGACCCAACATGCTCCTTCCAGATTAGCTGCTGTTTATCAAACAGTGTCTGGGGCCCAAGACAGTGGCTGAGAAAGCAGCAAACATTTGTGGGCTGCAAGGGAAAGAGGAAGGAGGCAAACACCAGCTGGAGGGGAAAAGGGGGCTAAAAAAAAATGCTACTGAGCTGGGAAATAGAAGAAAAAGGACAGGAAGAAATTAAAGGTTAAAAAGCACATTACACTTCAGGTACCAGGTGCAACATTTCAAACAGACTTGGCCACATGGACTCTGCTTGTCCATTCCCATAATTCAAGGCTGAATCTACACAACAGAGCAGTGGAATTACTGTTTTGGATTGCAAAATACTACCAGGCTTACTCTAAACAGAGAGGGTAGGAGGCATGGAGCAGAGTCATATGAGAGCACAAATACATTCCACAATAACCACATTATCCTACTTTTTTAATTCAACCTTGTAAAAAAAAAAATAGAAAGCCTGCCCCAAATCTGTGAGAATTTCATAAAAGAGACTAAAGATTTTGCTTTGGACAGAGGCACTGCCCATTATGGCTTCTGGCTTCATGCTTAAAGATTGTGTGAGAAAGATTCTTGAGTTACTGAGATGGCTCTTGGACCTTAAGTTCACTTGGAAGATGGAAGTTTTCCTCTTGGAGATAGTGAAAACAGAGAGGCAACTAGAGCCAGAATGTCTTCTCCTTCCCATAAAGGACAAATGGCAGTGAAAGTCAAAGAGAAAAGGTTTATCTTGGTCCCAGCAAACCTCAGTTCTCTCCTGCAAAACAAGCAAAAAAGTATATAATGTTTATTCTCTGCTTTTGGGGTTTATTGACTATTTTGTTGACTAAGATATATAAATAAATTATATTCAATATTTGCCTTCACAGTGCAGAGTGAAATGTGTGGTTTGTACCTGGAGAACAGTTTCTCCTTGACAGGTAGTGCCTTCTTGAACAAGAGGTGCCCCAAATGGCTGGTTTTAAATGATATCTGAACAAATTCTTACTTTAAAGATGGATTCACACAACGAGATGGGTTGGTTCAGGACAGCTAAGTTTTTTCTGAGCAAATAGTTACTGTTAGTTCATCTCCACATCATTGATAGACTTATCTTCATCATTAGAACTCATATGCTATGAGTTGTCTGTCCCACTTTATGGCTCACAGTCTTGGTTGGGTTGATCTCTGGCTCTATGTATGAAAAAAATCTGGGATTTTCTGACCCCTAGCCCTCACTACAGCAGATTTCCCCAGTATAAATTCAAGAGATCCATATGAATTCTAATTTAAGCCTGTTTACTTCCCTCTTATCCCTTAAATCATGACTACCTAGGCAAGATGACAAAGCTCATTGTAGTTTCTGAAGACCACTAGAAGATCCACCCCCCTTTTCTCAATAATTTCTTTAAAACAAAAAAACCTACTCAATTTTCCTGAAGACTCTGAGGCACATTTAACTCAGAACATAACAGGATGGAGTGGAGGAACAATAAAATTTTGCATTTGTCAGTGTAATAATATATATACCAGTGTAATAATAATAATAATATACCACTGTAATAATTTCCAGGGCAAATGGACTGGCAATTTTAGCCACATGGAAAATAATATCAAGATAGCTAAAATCCAGCCTGGCCTGCATCTGACTGAAGAAATTTGTCACACATAAATAGACACAAAGATGCATGTTATACCCATGACATATGCTAGCCTCCATCCTTAAGGTTATCAAGGCCAATTTTGAGCCACCAAAATGCTGTGACATTGCAGAGGACTTCTTTCTGTAGATCTTGCAAGTTGTGATTAAAATTTCACTAAAAGCAACAGTGTGAAACTTCAGAAAAGAAAACAAAGTCATAAAATTTCCTTAAAAAATCAATCCATTTCCAATACTCATGATTAATTCTTCTTTTTGTGGTGGTAATTGCTAACTTTGTCCCTCTCTATGCATCAAACAGAGTACTTTAAGGCTTGTAAGTACTTTAAGGCATCTTCTGTAAGGCAGGAGAAAGTGGGAACTCTCAGAGAACATTGTCTTTAAAAGCCTGTAACACCATTTTAATCACTCTACTCACAGTGAAGCCAACTTTACTTTTCAGATGAATATCTGCTGAAGGAATATCCCGTATCCCTGCTATTTGTTGGGCTGAAAGAAGAACCAGTGCCTCAAGCAGTGCATTGGTTTGGTCCTAACACATGAGATAATGTGCACAATGTCTGTGCCTCTCCAAGGTAACACAAGGATGGTGGCTCCCCAGACTCCCTGGTAACGAGGTTTAAGTTTTTCTCCTGTATAAAAACACCTTTAAAACCCTCCTTTTTACAAGAGACTGCCATCAAAACACTGATGCATATCAAGAGGAGTGCTAGTCCAGTGGGAAATTCAGTGCTTGCAGGCTCTCTGGGAGGAGGCAGTTTCTTCAGCATCCCTATCTTGCTGCATGGAAAATGTACCCCAGAGGAAGTCAGAATGTGCCTGCCCTTCTGCTGCTCTCTCCTAAAAACACATGGAAATGCCTTGGTCCCACCACTCACCACCAAAGCATGTCCTAGAGAATTTAATAGGCCATTACCATCCTCCTACTGGTTCCTTCAGTTCCCAAGAGACTCACAGGGCATTTCCAGAAAGTCTGTGGAAAGTCTCTCTCACTATCTCTGTAGTTTCTGAGGCTTTTAAAAAGCAATTTCTCCAAAGCCCTCACACATTCCTTTGCCATCCTCTGCTTTGATCATGAGCACGTTGTGTAGGGTCTTCTCCACAAAGCCTGGCAGGCAAGGGTTGTGCTCCTCACACCTTCACCAGCACTACTCATTGCATCCTCAACCAACAACTTCAACTCTTTGTGGGACCTGATGTGAATGGATGAGGCTGGTGGCAACAACTAGCTTTTTTAGTTTGACAGAAGCCATATTAGCAGATCAAAATACTGGTTTTAAATATTTAAAAGTAACTGGTTTTAGGGTAAACATGTTGCATTGGTCCAAACCTTCCATAGTCAATGATGTGAGGCACATTTGAATAATGATTTTAGCTCCTGACCTTGATTTCCTCTCTGTACACAGAGGGAAAAGTGTGAATCTATCATACAACATCTTTTAACAACTTCTGTGCCTTATATTATTTTTGTGTGATAATGCCATATACATAAAAGTAACACAATATCATATATATATATATGTTTATGTACATATACATATGTATTTATGGGGCAGGGTAGGACTTTTTAATAGGATATGTGATGGAAGGACTAGGAATGATGGATGTAAATTGGAAGAGGGGAGATTCAAGCTGGAGATGAGAAAGAAATTCTTCATGGTGAGGGTGGTGAGACACTGGAAGAGGTTGCCCAGAGAGGCTGTGGATGCCCCCTCCCTGGAAGTATTTAAGGCCAGACTGGATGAGGCACTGAGCAATCTCGTCTGCTGGGAGATGTCCTTGCCTATGCCTAGATGATGTTTAAGGTTCCTTCCAACCCAAACTATTCCATGATTCCATAATCTTTCATTTGTTGTCAGTCTTCCAAAATCTCAATCTGCACTCATAAAAGCAAGCATCTTGATAAAATCAATACTTAGATGAATATGCTAGTGTGACATCAAATTAGTTACTGTTTGAGGGTTCTCATTAAGCTTTGGGTGAGTGTCTGAATGGGTTTTATTACCTGTTACTGTAAGAATAGCACTCAAAGATACAGAAACATAAAAAGAAACATAAAAGGATAGTATTGTTTTTCATTTATGCTGTAAATCTACACCATCCCTCCTAGGGGCAACCCCTCCAGACACATCTACTTGGATGGATGGAAATAGTCCCAACTAGATTATATTTTTAAAATCTTCCAGTTGGGAGAGCATCAGACTCCTAATCTGAAAGTCAAGGCTTCAAGTCCCTATCCAGGTAAAAGGTTTGTTAGAGTTGGTTTAATGGCAGGGGGGTTGGAACTCGATGATCTTTAAGGTTCCTTCCAACCCAAACTATTCTATGATTCTATAATAGTTGGGCTCAGATGATCTGAAAGGTCCCTTCCAACCTAGATAACTATGACTATTCATAACTAAGACTTTCATAGTTCCACATAGGGTGCACTGTTTGTACAGTTTCAGCATATTAGGTCCTCTCTGTCCACAAACAATCCTGGCCAAGAAACAGTTTTCCAGAAGTGGAGGTTTGCAGCAAGCAACAAAGAACCAAGAAAAAAGAATAACCTGTGCAAGAGCAAAACTCCTGAGTGCCCTGCTACTTTCAACCACCAAAAAAATCCAGTTAGAAAGCACAGGGATAGGGCAAACATTAAATAAATCTTAGTTCCCTCATTCACCTCTCATTTTAAACCCAGCCAGAATTTGCACACTGGCAGTAAACAAAAAAGCAGACCTGGTTGCTCTTTAAACCCCTAATGCTGTATTGCTCTGGGAAAGGACAGGAACCATAAAAAGCCTGAGCTTTTATGCTCGTGTTCAGACCTCTAGTAAGTTGTCCCACCAACTGTAATGAGACCTCCTGCTTAGCTGCAGCTCTTATTTCCATAGCTTGTGCCTGCAGCACTATTATATTTTATAAGTCATATTAACTCACCTCTTGCACCAGGAGGTTGGGGCACTGGCACACTGTCTAATAATGGAACATATTTGTTAATACTAATAGACATTTGTAAAACTACCACATGCCCTGAGCCAAAGCACAGGATGCTTGCTGGGCTTGTGAAATGGATGATGTAAAACTGGTGGATGTTTTGGTTACAGCATTTCTCATTTATTTTTACTGTCATCACCCTCCCTGGTATATAATACCTGCTGCATGCAGGGTGAAATATTGCAGATGTTTTCAAAATAATTCGGGGCTGGTGGAGAAACCAAAAGGTCTCTTGTGCCTAAGGTCTGGTTATTTTCAATTCAAAACAAGGAGGCAACAAAGTTTCTGTGTGCTGGTATTTTAAAAGGCCTGGATTCCTCTGTGCTTACTCATACTTGCACTGCCCACCCAAAAACTTACCTCTCTTTCTGAGAACTTTTCTGAGAGCAGCTACAGCCGTTTCCATACTTTCAGGATCCAAGAGTGAAGAGGCAAAAGATAAAACTAGTTTTAACTATTCATTAGTTTTTGGTACTTCAGATAATTTTTTTGCCCTGGCTTCAGGGTTTTAATTGAATCACTTTTTCCCACCTTGTCTTAATTTTAATTATGCAGCAATCATTTTTACCAACCTGTGCAAAGGAGCCACACGAAAATGTGACACATGACAATATACATTTCCCTAAGCCAAAGGACTACTCTGACCTACAGGCAATTAGCTACTGCCTCCAGCACTCAAACGACCAATTAAAGAGTTAACAAAATGCCCTCCAAATCACCTACATGTTCAGGTTTTTTGGACTGCCATGAACATTTATACTTCAACTGATATAATTTTTTGACTGACTTGATTTACTAAGTCTAAAATTCTAGAACCTTGCCTGTAAAAAAAGGAAGAATCAGATTTTTTATGAGGTGCTTTCATTGTCATTAAAGATGATCCCACCTTAGCCCTTTCCCTAACAAGACAGTCTTGCAGCAGTCATTACAAGATGTGATCCCAGCTTGTCATCAGGGGGAAAAAAAGCCTTGCTGGGTCAATGAGGACTGCACTAAGTTCATCTCAAGGGTGTAAGACATCCATCCGGATGGCTACCAGCCAAGAACCCTTAAAAAATTAAAAAAAATTAAAAGAGACAGAAATTATTGGCCTTTTTTTTTTTTTTTTTTTTTTGCAAGAAGTGGCTCCCAAAGTTTTACAGGTAGCCAGTTTGTGAAATCCAGAGATTAAAGTGGTGAGTCATAAATGGAAGCCTTTACATCTGATGGTGATTTACAGGGTACCATTGAGCATTTCACTGCATTCAACAGATCATTAACAGCCAGAAGGACACAACAGAAGTGACCCCAAGACAGATAATTTCCAAGAGAGCTGTATTCAGATGTGTTCTTGCATGGCAATAAGAGAGATCTAGGATGCAACTAATTATACCAAAGTGAAGGGTGGTAATCTGGCCAGGAAATCCCAATTTCCAGTCCTGCCTCCAACAATAACTCAAGCTGTGGTTTTGTAATCTCTTTTCCTCCCTTCCTCAGCTGGCAAAGGGGGATAACAGTATCCCCTGACATATATTATATGTGTTGCCACGAGGACTGACACTCCTAAAGTGCTCTGAAAACAAATGAATGGAATGGGGGACCCACTAGTCTCACACATTGGGTGTTCCATCATGATTTTGAGAAGTTCTGTATTCTGTGAGCTTTATGGTGGTATCTGACAGGTTGATTTGAAAATCTACCATCATTTCCATGCAAGAAAAACATGACTCTTATATCTAAGACCTGAGATTTGTGTGCAGATTCCCATCTCAGATGATGCTGTTTCTTTGAATCTGATTGACATAATATTACCTACAGTCTTAGTGCTTGAAAGAAACTTTTCTGGGATTGAACAGAAAGAGAAGCATATTCCTAGTTTGCCTTCTCCATCCACAAAGATCCAAATTTTCCCAGGTTGGCACAAGCAAAGATTTTCTGGAATGTTTAAGGAGCAGATGCTACTCTTCAAAACCTGGAAGCATGCCCAAAAAAGCCAGCCCAATCTTTTGGGGTAGCTTTAGAAAGTGGAGACAGGGCTAAACAATGCAGAATGAAATTTCTTTTCCACCTTCTGCACTCTCATTACAAAGACAAGGCCCATAGGGCATGTTGGCCAAACAGCTTCACTACGCAAACATGCACTGAGGTGAAGTGAGTGGCAGCACAGAGATAAATGAATCAGACAGTCCAGAGACTTTAGGCAACTTGTCTTCTTGCCTACCATGAGGGGGGAAACCAATGTTTGGCTGTAGCAGACTTAGCTCTCCTGTTTTCCAAGTCAGTGGCTGCAGGGATTTTTACAGAGGTGACACTCTTGGCCTTCAAGGGGTTGGGGAAATCAATATTGGTGACAAGATGGAGCCCACAAAATGCTGGTTTATCAGGAGAGGAGGCAGGAGGGAAAATAGGGAGTTAAAAATGGCCAAGTAGGAAAAAGAAAAAGGAAAGGGAAGGGAAGGGAAGGGAAGGAGAAAAGAAAAGAGAAGAAAAGAAAAGAAAAGAAAAGAAGAGAAAAGAAAAGAAAAGAAAAGAAGAGAAAAGAAAAGAAAAGAAAAGAAGAGAAAAGAAAAGAAAAGAAAAGAAGAGAAAAGAAAAGAAAAGAAAAGAAGAGAAAAGAAAAGAAAAGAAAAGAAGAGAAAAGAAAAGAAAAGAAAAGAAGAGAAAAGAAAAGAAAAGAAAAGAAGAGAAAAGAAAAGAAAAGAAAAGAAGAGAAAAGAAAAGAAAAGAAAAGAAGAGAAAAGAAAAGAAAAGAAAAGAAGAGAAAAGAAAAGAAAAGAAAAGAAGAGAAAAGAAAAGAAAAGAAAAGAAGAGAAAAGAAAAGAAAAGAAAAGAAGAGAAAAGAAAAGAAAAGAAAAGAAGAGAAAAGAAAAGAAAAGAAAAGAAGAGAAGAGAAAAGAAAAGGAAAGGAAGGAAAAGAAAAGGGGAGAAGAGGAAGAAAAGAAAAAGGAAAAAAGAGAAGAGAAAAAGAAAACCTACAAAATCTCCAATGCCTTGATATCTTTATTTGCTGTACAGCCCAGTGAAAAGTGACCATTTGACACCCAGAGCTTCTGTGCTTTGAAAAATAGGAAGCAAACCTAACAATGAAGATTTGGGATTCCATAGGGTTGTTTATGTATGGCATGCTTGCAAATGCATATGATTATGTAGAAGTGTGTCTGTGTGTGTAATGTAGCATTAACACCAATTCTTACAGCCTTGTGATATATTAAAAAGAAAGCAAGAAAGAAAGGAAAAGCAAGCTGGATTATTTTTCTCCTTTTACAAATACGATGCAGTTTACAGAAGCCCAGTCCTTTTTTTAGGAAGAATTCTAAATGCATCATTCAAATATTGTTTGAGCTGAATACATGATATACATATCATGAATACCTACAATCACAGCACAGGCTTTTGTGGAAAGTTCTGAAAATAGCTTGGGGAAAAAGCTGACCACGAGTTTCCATCCAAGGATTTGCATTTTGGTTAACATGTGTGATCTGACTCCATTCATCTCATCCTCAATGGGAAATATCCTTGCTACCCCAAATGGCCAAGCTGAAAAGTTTGGCCTGGATGACAGGAAATAATTTTTGTGGGTCTGATGTCAAGGACAGCACCTACACCAGATGAAATTGTGGATGTGGATTGGGGAAACTCATTCATTTCAGAAATCCCATTAAGTTTTGTACCATCATAGCTGCTGTGTTGGAAAGAAGATGAGGAACCTTGTGGGAAGTTAAGTTTTAAACTCTGCTGATTTAACTTTTTCCCACTAGTTCCCCTTGGCAGGGAAGACCAGAATTGCTCTGAAGGCTCAAACTTCCTTTACTCCAGTCTTATAAGATGTAGCCCAGTTTTTCTCACCTCTGCCATAGAATCATAGA
>VZTY01006823.1:216867-231355 GCA_013400935.1 Turnix velox | reverse complement strand
GGGGGGGGTGACTGCTGCCTGTCAGGGCGCGGCGGAGGCGGCCCGGCTGTTGTCGTTGCGGGGTTCGGGCGCGGGGGCGCCAGACAAGATGGAGGCTCTGTCAGTGTCGTGGGGACCGGCGGCAGCGGGCTGTGAGGGGAGGAGGTGCGCGCCTGCCCCGGGCGGCAGGTGATAGCTGGGCGGGGATCTGCTGGCTCAGTGCCGGCTTCGGGGCTGCCTCTCGGCCAGGAGGTTTGATAGCCCCTTACAGACAAGGAAGCCCGGTAAGGGAGAGGGGCTTCGGGTGAAGGGGCTCCCCGCGGCAGCTGCTCCCCGGGAGGTGTCGGGCCCCCAGGGAATGCGCTGGGGAGTGGAGGGCGGCATGTTTCCTACCGGCGGCGTAAAGTCCGTGTCCGCTCTAGAGGTTACGGGCAGGAAGCTGAGGGGAAGGGAGAGGGAGGGGAAAAAACCCTTGCTCAGGGCTGTCAGGGAGAATCTCCCTTCGCTGTGTATTTCCTGAGCTTAAGCCTTTAAAAATGTGGCTAACCTCGCGTTTGTTTATATTTCCTTATTGTTTTGGGGTTTGTATTGTTACTGTTCTAAAGGAAAATGCTACCTCTGTGGCTTACAGGCAGCTTCACCGCCACAATACTGCAATGTTTCACTCGTCAGCTGCTGTAGGGGGAGGGTTTAAATCCCTACAAAAACCTGCTTTCGTTTTAAAAAAACAGAACAGGTTAACGCTTTTGTGTAATCGCTTGAAACGTCTTAAGAGTTTTGCTGTTTAAACTATGCTGTCCTTTTGTACAAGGTCAGAATCAGGAAATTGATATAAAAATTTAAATCTCCCCAAGCTTCTGGTCCTCCGCATTTGGTGTTAGTTTATGACTAAGGTAGTTGCCGCTCTTAGATGGTTGTGGTGACTACAAACGCTCGTTTTCCTTTTTTTTTTCTTAAGGAGAAATTCTGTTAAGTATTAGTGCAGGAATTCTTTTTGTCTCTCAGAAGCTTTCAGATGAAAGATGTTTCCTTGAGGATTTGTGTTTTTGAAACGTTATGTTTTCTCTAGATAATTTCTGTATTTGTTTTGGAATGTGAGATAAAATAAATCGCATGAGGGAGAAAGACAATGCAAGTCTTTTTGTGTTGTTTTTGTTAAATGTGCAAAATGCCTAGGAAAGGCTGCAAGTCAGACCTGTTTTGCGGAAGGTACCTGATACACAAGGGGGTTTCACTAACATCATCTTGTGTTGGACAGGACTGCCTCTGGTAAAGGCAAAATGGCTTTCAGTAAAGGATACCGTGTCTTTCACAAGCTGGATCCACTCCCATTCAGTGTGATAGTGGAAACCAGAAACAGAGAAGAATGTCTCATGTTTGAATCCGGAGCTGTGGCTGTTCTCTGTAAGTTAATATATTTTGATAACTACAATATAACAAGTCATCAGACTTGACATTGTGTAAGCTATTTATTTATGGAATGTGAAGAAGCAAGTATTGTTCCCTTTTTTTGCTGCTGGAGAGGCTTCTGATTTAAGTTAGGAGGGGAAAGAAGTTTTTATATCTTCATCTGATGAGAGAAAATTTTACACAATTATGTTTCATTATGCATATATATTTTCATGTATACTAAATTTTCTTCTGCTGATAGCTTCCAACAACTTCTTATTTCTTTAGTTCTGAACAGTTGTCTCCTTTTGAATACATAACTCATTGAAAAGCTAATTCTCTGTGTTGTATTACACAATAAAAAATATAAGTTCTATTAAGATGGTATATAATCTTATTTATTTTTTAACTCATTTTGTATCATTATTTTTAATGGCTTTTTAATTTTTAGCTTTAATTTGTCCCTGTATTTTTTAACCTATCTTGAGACTCTGTATTGATTTGTCTTGTAATAAAATGAGTAATATTTGGAGAAAGGTGTATCACATTGTGAAGTTTTTATGTTTTCAGTGATAAATGCATGAAATGTTTCCCTTAAATTATTCTCTCTCTCACACTTGTTAGATTCATAGTTAAAGGATGGCACTGAAACAAGATGTGCAGAAGCAATCTGTGAGGCCTGTAGACAGGATTTTTAAATGTCATTTGATTTGTATTCTTGAGAAAGTCTGAGAACCTGGGTGCGCAGGGTTTCTAAGCTTGTTTTTCACTCTTGCAGAAAGCTTTTGTACCATGAAAGTAGATTTTTTTTTTTTAGTCAGTAACTTTTTGATCTACTTATTCTCATTTCTGTTTGTGGTTTTCTATCCTAGGTATTCTGAGCACCCAGTCAGAATTTGATTGTCTTCCTTAAGTCTGAGTGGATTCAGAAACCTACCTTTTGGGAACATTCTCTGGCTTTCAGCCTGTGGAGTAGGCTGAATGGGGAGTATGTTCGTTAGAAAAGTGATTTCCAAAGAGTGAAACTTGAGATGTGTTTCCTTTCTTTAGTGTTTGTAATTGTCTCTCCTATACATCAGTGTACTTCTTGGCAGCGTCGTAGTCTCTTTCTGAGAGACCTGATTGTCCCTGTGTCCTTTATAAGGTGCTTAGCAGTCAGGCCATAGAATCATCTATACTGGACAGGCTATATGAACAAGTGCTCTTCAGCATACAGCTTAATCTGCATCTTTAGTGTGTGATTAGAACAAGCTGCCATTAACTGTTTAAAGGCCTAGCAGTGGGATGGACTAGTATGGTTGACACGAAAGTTGCGTGATACAGGTGAAAAGCAATGAGTGCTGGTCTCCTATTTTTGATAATTGCTTTTTCTTTCTGATATATCTTCTTACTGTTTATGTAGGTGATCTCATTGACTTTGGCAGCAGAACTGGAAATGCTTTGTGTAGTGGTTAGGATCAAGTGTCCAGTCATACAGCTAGCAAGCAGGTTCTGTGAAATCCATAAAACATGAGGAAAAATATTTTGGAGATCTGTGCAAAACTTTATTTGCTCATGTATTTAGTAATTCTTTAGCATGTATAACCTACTTATGGAGTAGTAATCATTTCTTCCTGAAAATAATGCTCAAAAAAGGACAGTAAGTTAGCTTTTCATGCTGCGATATACTGCAGGCATTGGATAAGCTTTCTCCTATAAAAATTAAAAAACATCAAAGCTTCTGCTGCTTTCTATGCCTCATGTTGTTTGCAGACAGAGGAAGTGGAACCCAAAGAAATTTTGAAAGTCTCTCCTCTTGGATTCTGTAGTTCATAAATAGCATGTTAGGTTTGTTAGCATCTGCGATGGTTTGTCCTTGCTTTTCTACTTGGTAGGTTACAACATAGTAAACATTCTTACTTAGCCAGAAGTACTTACTCTGAATATTGTTTTCAGTAACCTTATTCAGTAAAATGCTTGCTTTTTTTTCTGTTCTGTAAATGGACATATTTTCCCAATGCATAGTTAACTGGCATTTTGCTTAAATTGCCTTTTTGCACCTAAAGTCTCAAGGTACTGAACCTTGATTTTTTTTCTTTAATAATTTAAAGATCACAATCATACCCTTGAACCAACATCAGAAAAAGCTCTCTTTTTTGTCTGCTTGCTGTTCACTTGTGGTACCTATTCTTCTTAATGCATATTTAAAGGAGTGCAGTTATTGGTGCCTGAGGAAGTTTGGTTAAGTACTACTTTCTCATCTCTTTAGTTATCTCACAGAAAGCAGCTGGAGGGTTCTAGTCTGTAGGCTTACAAACTTGTGGATGTTGGTACAAATCTAAAAGCCAAAGTTAAATGAAAGACTGACCCTCCAGGGAGATTCCCCAGATGTTTGTATGAATAGAGAAATGGTCATGTCAATTATATATCAATTTAAATTCAGATCAGTATCACTGTAAACTGTCAAAAACTTGCATTTTTTGCTGGTGGAGGCTTTACAGAAATTTACAGTACTGCATGTTAGACAAACTGTTAGACATTTTTCAAGAAACTTTAACAAATATTGCAGATAAAATAAGGTGGTTCAGCCTTATACCTGGTTATAGTTCTTGGTAAGCAGAATGCATATTACAGACATAACCTACTGAAATACACTTCACCATTAAAACAGATTGATGTATTTCAATTCTGAGAGCCTCAGTGAACTGCCTCTTTGGGGGTATCCACGTATAGAATTTGTATTTGAAGTAGGTGAAGAGAAAGGAATGAAAGCTTACTGATCCTTTAAATGTCATCTTAAAGGGAGCACATCTGTCATTTTGGTGAGGGAAGGATAATGGTATTGACCTTTATCCCCTTTACAATCAATGAAGCATTGCAGGATGATTCAGAGTGTTTAGTTAGGCCTCTGTTTGCAATGCTGTACAACTCAGATGTTGTGTGATTTGCACAGTGTTGTATATGTACTGAATCTGACATTCAAGTCAACAAAAAAAAGCTGAAAGATAGGAAGAGGGTTGAAAGAATAGTTCACAGAGGTGACTGTGTAATTATTTGGTCTTGGCATGGAAGCAGCCCAAGCCATGCTGCTGCTGGAACTGTTCTATGTACTGATTGTAACATGGATTAGCTAATGTTACTCTGACCAAAACATCCAAGAAACACTTTGCTTGCCTTTATTTATTTAATACCTCTTTTTTTCCTAGTACTGTGTTAGCCCAAGATATTGAAATCTGAGGGGACCCTGCCAACATGCTTCTCAAGGCCTTGTAAGAGCTCTTAGTTTTAAATGTCAGCAGCGTCACTGCTGGTTTGTTTAGAATTTAGTGGGAAGATGTCATAGATCTATTTTTTTCTCCTTTGACATATAAAATAGACAGTAAGTTTATTCTTTGAAATAGTACTCTTTAATGACATATCTTACCTGTAAAGGTTTCATTGACTGTGCAGGAGGATGTTCTCTCTCCCTGTTCCTCTCTGATGAGTCATACTGAAATGAGTGGGAAGCTGTCTTTACTCCCATTGCCTGTGATGAGTAAAGGAGAATGTTCTGTCATCTGGGAAAATACTGAGCCCTGAGAAGAGAGAGCAGGAGCTTTGTGCACATCCTTTGGCTTCAATCTTATGGTAAAACTGAGAAGAGAGCAGGTGTGAACAGAAGGAGGTATGAGCTTTCTCTAGAGCTAGATAAAGTAAGAGCTTGCATGTAACAGGCAGCTTGGTATTCAGTCATGTTTAACAATGCTATTCTATCACCCTCTCACATTCCACTACTTCTAAAAAGAAAAATTCTTCTGCAGTACATTCTTGGGGAGGGAGCAAGTATACTGTTACTTATCCACAGTTCCAGATGAAATATAATAATTTTGCCAGAGATTTTAAATTGGTATGGTGCTTGACAAAACTTTGACACGCATAAAAGAAACATACTGACAGATACATTTGATGAGCATGTGCTTTATTCACATAATTATTAAGGAGTCTCAACATTGTATGTGCTCTGTATCAGAGGTTTTTTTTCCCTTTGGTGTTTGCTATCACCAGAAGTAAACTGCCCTCNTGACAAAACTTTGACACGCATAAAAGAAACATACTGACAGATACATTTGATGAGCATGTGCTTTATTCACGTAATTATTAAGGAGTCTCAACATTGTATGTGCTCTGTATCAGAGGTTTTTTTTTCCCTTTGGTGTTTGCTATCACCAGAAGTAAACTGCCCTCACCCCTTCCAATGATTATTTAGATGAAGGTTTGAGTTAAACTACATTCCTTTAACCCAGGAAGGAGAATATTTGAAAGCTAATTACTACATTCTGGTTTTATTTATGAGAGCCTGTAAAGTAAGCTTAATATAAGTATCTTCCTGTTTTATATGCATGAAGGTACAGTAGTATGAAAAATTTAAATTCTTCAAGTGGTAATTTATCCTCTGGAAAGAGTCTCTTTATGTTTGAGAGGAAAGGTCAAATACAGGATGTGGAAGAAAAGTTGAATGTATATTGGTGTAATACCATATTTACTTGATGCCGTTTTGGAGGGTCTGAGGTGAAGAGATTAGGATGCAAAGACAAACCGGAGTTTCACCTTCCTGCTGTTTAGTCTGAAAGATGACATGTTCCTGTGAATAATATCTTGAAACATTTAAGAAGCTGCAGGGAAGCAACAGCTACAGTGGATGCCAAAGCCAGCTGTGCTGGTGGAGGAGGCTGTAACCAGTTCCCCTGTCATTAGGTGTTTTTCTTAGGCTTTTGCCAGAATTCTCTGTCCTTTCAAATCTACTGGGAAAGTGTTCTACTCATTGCTTTCCAGGCATTTTCAAAGAAATTGTGATTTAATGAAGAACATGGTTGCTAGCCTAACATGCTCTGGAAAGTACGAGAACTACTGTAGGAATTTTCCCAGGAAGTCAGCAGAGGCAGTAACTTCTGCCTGGAAGGACTATGACCTCTTTGAATGGCGTAATGAGTCTGCAAGAATTTGGTCCACGGTTCTGGAAATATTAAAAACAAATTACTTGGCACAGAATTTGTGGGCTTTATTGCCTGTTACCACTATAGAGTAGATTACAGTAATAGTAAAGAGTATTCTGTATGTGTACTGCAATCTTTTGTGTGATTTTTAACGAGAGATTTCACTGTCAACAAATAATTCACTTTATTAATATTTTCTTTTCAAGGCAGTAATTTTTCACTTGTGGCATAGCACATACAATAGTAAAAGTCTTGAGTTTACTCTACTGGACATCCAGAGAATAATAGCTCTTGATAATTAAAGGTCTATTAAGAGGCCTATTTAGCATACTTCTGGAGTACCTGAGACACAAATTAGAAAAAATAATTGACATTTCTAGGTTACTGATAATTTGGCGACTTTTTTGCATGCTGGCATGTATTTAAATTGAAAATTTTATAATTTTGTGAATTTGACTTGTACAGGCAAAAATGGCAACAGTGTAAAATAATTGAATTTCAATCAAAGCATTCAGTGTTAGAAGAAAAACTCTGTAAGCTATTGGTGCTGTAAAGTTTATTTTCAATGGAGGGCATCTAACTGTATGAGAAAGCCCAAATCTGATGCAAAGGGAGTGCTAGTACACTGTTACAGCTTTGTTCCCCCTCCTATCAGTGGTGTTAGCTGACATGATACATTTTGTGGAGTAAATTTGCATAATATTGAAAAAGTGTTAAAGCAACCAGACCTTTTATTTGCTCATCTGTTATGATTACTCGTTTTTTAGTTGTTCAAAACAGTGGTGTTTTTTTCTGATGTGTAGTATTTAAGTGTAGTTGCTTGCATCTAGAGATGTCTGGTGTGCTTTTCATTGTTGAGTAGAGGTGATTTGTTAGTTGGGGTTTCCTCTCTATAGTCATAAGACTATATGTGTTGATTATAGGGCCATGTCAATGTCTTTGTGAAGTGAATAATAGTATTTCATAACTTGACTAGCAAATAGATTGTGGGAGGAATTGTCCTATTTATTCAAAGCAAATTTAGGAGTTGTGGCAGCTTTAAGTCTCAATTGTCATCTAGTTTTCTCTGTATCTATTCATGTCAGAAAAATGTCAAAAAGTAATTAAATGTCTCTTCAGTGGGTAAATTTATAAATTTAAGTTGTGGTTCCACTTTGATTTTAATCTTAGCTTGAATTTAAGTACCAGAAGTTCAACTGTCTCAATTTGAAAAAAAGCTTGAAAAATCTCAATCTTATAAGCTCAAAGACATACTGTGTAAGAATAGTTTTCAGAGTCAGATTATTTCTTTTTTTTTTATTTTAAACTTTTTAAAGTGACAGTAGCATGACCATTTCTCAACTCAAATGAGCAATATTGTTTCTGAAGGCACTGCACATCGTTTCAGGAGTGTGTCTTTGTTACCTACTTTGTCCATGTTCTAGCTAGAAATTGTAGCCACTGACTATGTCATCATGGCACCTTGGGAACCTACTGAGAAAATATAACTGCAGAAATAATAACTCTTTACATGATCTTAGCTTTATAGTTGTTAAAATTGTAAAACTAATTTCTGATCTGCAATTAAGGAGTATACTTGCTGAACCAACTTGCTGTCCTGAAGACAGGATTTTTGAATGCATTCAGTTTGTGTAACAGTAAGAACGTTGTCATAATCCCTTTAAAATAATGTAATTGGTCACCTTCCTTAAGTGAATCAGTGATTTATTAGGTGGTATTATTATAGATGCATGCTTGTGGTTTCACTTGGAACAAAAGAGATGTTGACATTTAAAAATATTGAGGCTTGATAATTTTTAATAGTGAATTTCATTCTTTTTCTCTTGACACTGCAAATGGAGCTTGCTGGCTTGCTACAAGGATGTATTGGAACTCGACCTGAAAACCACATTAAAAGTGTTGTGGTTTTGGGTGTTATTAATAACTGCTAAATAGCAAGTCATTAATTCTATTTGAGAAATTAATCAACATAATCTAATTAGTGCACAAACTAATGGAAGAAATACTACCTTATAATGTTTTATGTCCATCTTTAGACACAGACATATGTATGCCTGCATTGTCTGCTGTTTAGTGCTTTTCTATGGTATAATTTAAAAATCTGTTAAATCCAGCGTTATGTACAAAAGCTGTCATTCTAGCTGGCAATTTCTGTCTTTGGAAGTTGCATGCCTTAATTTGTTTTTCTTAGTGAGTGACAGTGCTTTATATATTTTTTTCAGACAGCCTTAACTGTGTTTGCTTACTTCCAGCTACTAAAATATGAATAAACAGAAAACCAATTTCTCAGGGAGAAATAACTTCATTAATTTGTTGGACTTTGTTTTTCTGAGTGCATATTTATCTTAGCTACATTTTTTTCAAGACATGGAGATCATAAATCAAAGTCAAAAAGGGTTCTTGTGGCTGCAGTCCAACCCACCATTCTGAGAAAAGTTGTTCACATTCATTAAAAATGTTACAGAGGAAATAAGGAAATGCTCTTGCAAAAGCTCTCTCCTTCTGTCAAGATTACCTTATCCTTCCTGTGGTTTAACTTCTAAGCTGCAGTTCACCCCACTGGAAATTCCAGCAATTCACAGAGGAAACTGAACGTGGGCTTTGTGTACACTGAATATGTTATTATGGTGGTGGGTTCAGAGCCATATATGTTTGTAACTTTAATGGCTTTTGCAAATCCAGCTGCAACCAGTGACTGAATAAAGTGAGAGAGCGTAGATCTTCCTGAAGCTTACTGCTCTGATGAAGGAGTTAAGTATGATATTTTTGGGCCCAGTCTGGATGGTTCCAAGGTACTTAATGCTGTTTTTCACACTGTTTGGTATAGAGAGATACGAAAACCTGCAAATGTATATTTTTTATCCTTAGAAGTGGGAAATTATGTATGTGTATTATGAGAGCCAGTAATAGATTATACTCTAGACTGGGTGTTTTGGTTTGTTTTTTTTTAGTATCCATAAATGAATGGTGCCCTGTGGGTAGCACCTGGTGGAGGTGCTGGTTCAGGAGGTTCTTGTACATGTTCGGAGCCTAAATGCACTTTTGGTCTAAATTAACTGTAGAACCACTTGCATGCTTTCACAACATTGATGCTTGTTCACATCAGAAGCTTGAGAACACCATCTGCCTTGACTGTACCTGCCCAAGTTTGCTGGAGCTTGCCCCACCCTGCCCACATCCCAGGACCCCATTTGAGTACCCTCTGGGCTGTCAGTCTCTGCCCCAACAATGCTACAAGCAAAGTTCTGGTCTCCAGCACTCCCCAGCCTGGACATGTGCCCTGCCAAGCAGAATTGATGTCCCAGCCCAGCCTTGGCCTGTCCCTGTTCCCATCCCTGACCATCCAAAGGCTGTACCTGGCCCCTGTTATGCTCACCAGTCTGTGGGCAAGAATCAGGCCGAGCCTCAGCCCATCCTCATGGAAGTGATTGTCCCCAGCCTGCCCCTCTTCCATGGGGGAGACTCCTTGTATAGATGTGCCCTGACCACCAGGGAGATACTAATCTCCAGCGTGTCTCAGCAGTTCAAATGGAAGAAAATGGAAAGGAGCATGGTGCAGCAGTGCCTTGTTCTTGATTTCATCTTTGTCTTCAGAAAACTCAAGAGTGTTTCCTTATGACTGTAGCACTCCTCATGGTGGGAAATCTCTCACTGTGGATTACCACAAAAGCAGACTGGGCACTGCTGCAGTTGGCCACCCAGAGCATGCCTCCTACATGATGGTTAGGTGCTGCCGTGGTAAGGAAGCAGCAGCATTGCTCCCTTTTCTGCTGTTTTTTCTGCTGCTACTTTGATGACTGCTTTCTTTTTAGCTCTGTTTATTCCTCTGTGTTGGCTAGTATCTGTCAACACCGAATCTCATATTTCTTTGTGGTTTTGTGAAGGCTTTTGGCTAGAGGTTCAAACACTTAAGAATTTATTTACTTTGTGTCTAGGTTTGGGGTTCTGCAAGAGGGGGTGGCTGAGACAGGGGGTTAAGTGAAGATGGACCAGGGCAGGACGGATGAAGTGAACCTTCTGAAGTGTATGATGTTTATAATTTTTTCATGTGAATTTTGGCCTTTAAAAAAAATTTGAAAAATACAGGCCGTGCTAGATAGAAATGCTTACATGATTACTGTGGAAAATCTTAGCTCAGAATTCCTGCTGTATTAGATCGAATGTAATTGGCATAAAAGAAAGGGGTTTGGTTGGAGCTTTATTAAGAAAATAATAATTGGCTAGCAACAGTAAGTTTTTCTGTTTCCATTATTTGTTTGTTTGTTTTTGCAACCCTTTTGTTGATCTGAATTTGCAAAGCCCATGTTAACTTAATTTTCTTTGGGCATTTGCTTATTAAGGCTTAGCAAGGATAAGGACTGCTTTATGCAATGGAAAAAAAAATAAATCCATGGAAGACAGAAAAGCTATTGTTCCAGAATGTTATTAAATACCGTCAGGCACCTTTTAGAAAAATTCTGAAAAAAGTTTCAAGCAAAACCTCATCTTTCATTAATTTGTAATGTGAAAGAAGAATGTAGCAGTTCTCTGGTTACTGAAAATTGTTTTTGGAAGAGCATGTTGGTGTTGTTAAATACTTGTTGGCAAAATGGATTGAAAGAAGCAGTTTGTGAAGTTTAGAAGTTGTTCTTTCAAGCATGATTGGTGATTTGGTTAAGAAAAACATGGTTTAGTGATGCTGACAAAATCGCTGTGCATAAACAATGTTTAGATTGGCTACAAATCCAAACACTTATTATGAGGACTTTGGAAATAATCATGCTGATATAACTCCCTTATCATTAGCATCTGGATTACAGGAATACAGCACATCAGTGCAAATAAAGAAGCTTTTTGTAAATGCTCTTTATATTAAAACATTGAATGAGCTTAGATTTCAGGCTGAGATTAAATAATTGTTTTGTCTGTGTTGGAGTTTCTGATCCAGTTTAATAATAGAACTGTCTGAAATTTGAACAGAAGGCATAAGCTTGTGCACAGGCAGGGGCTGTGCCAAGCTTAGGGAATACGCATTAGAAAGATTCTCAGCTGCAATTCTGAATATAGCTAATATCAGAGAGAGCACAACAGAATGCCCGGGCAATAGGCATTTCAATTTATGGCTTCCTTTTTGTTGAATTCTTGGGGGAAGTTTTGGTGTCAAAGTAAAAATTAATTAACAGATAATTTCTGAGGAGGGAGAAGGTGCTGATCCTTGATGACTCAGAAATGTCTGTTCCTGTGGATCCAATGACACAGCTGGAATTGTCAGTCTTTGTACTTCAGGTGCTGTCTCAGTAATGAGCAGAAACTCAGGGTAGGTGGGATGCTGTTTCTGCTCTGCTGCAATCTCTATGTTATGACTCAAGCTTATGGACCTGGTTTTTCGACTGCTGATTAAAGTTCTAAAGTATACACTGTCGTTAGCTTTCAACTGAATAATGGAAGGTATACTTTAATTTGTTCTAAAATATTACAATTTTTCCTTGTTTTCCTAAAATGTCTATGAAAATTGTGTTTTCCTAATCCACAACATGGCTTTTAAATACCATTATCTTGTGGACTTACTGGAGTTTTGAATTTCTTTGAATATATTTTAAACTATTTTAAATGCACTTGTGGTAATCTTGTTTACTTACCTGGGAATAATACTGCTACATCACAGTTTTATTTCTGGAAAAAAGAATAGTTTTCTAATGGAGGGGGAAAAAACCCCAGTGTTTAGCTCTACTCTAATTTTAACTGATTACAGGAAAGCATTCTTATGCAACTCATTTGCCTGTGTTTAAAATGGTTTTTATATTAGGAGATGATGATACTGAAATGCCAGCATTCTCCTTTAATATCATTTGGAGTTTTCACAAGTTGTTGCCTAAAAACAAAGCATGGTCATACTTTGTTATAAAATCAAATACTTGTTTTCTGTAATAAAAAGCCATATGCTTATATATTTTGGGATTTTCGGTTTTGTGTGAACTCCTCCTTACCATAGTGCATAGTCTTTTTATGTCATAAAATCTTATGTCTTCTTGGCACAGCTTCTGCAGAAAAAGACACAATCAAGAACACCTACTCCAAAGTAATGGATGCATATGGACTCTTGGGTGTATTAAGGTTAAACCTTGGTGAGTAAAATCTTTAAAACCTTTATTTTTCAATTGGGAAAGGAAATTGTGCTGCTTCTATAAAACTTCACAGCACAAGGTCTTCACAACACGAACTGAGCTTGTTTTATCTTTTAATTTTTTTGCCTTAGTAACTTGTGAGTTTGGAGCACTCCCAGCAATAAGGGAGTGGACAAAAATAACTTCCGTTTTCGCAATCCCTGTTATTTGCAGCAAAGTTTCTTCTGTTTGGGTTTCCTTTTCTTTTGTAGTACTTGAGAACGAATTATTGATTGTAGATATTTTTGTGCTTTTTTCCAGGCAAACAGGGGTCAGACTGTGTGCATTTAGGCATATAAATAATGTCAGCATCACACTTGTTAAGATACGTTCTATTACCTTTGCTTTTTCTTGTTTTACAGGAGACACATTGTTACATTACTTGGTTCTAGTAACAGGATGCATGTCTGTGGGAAAGATTCAAGACTCTGAGGTTTTTCGAGTTACTTCCACTGAATTTGTATCATTACAAATTGATTCAACGGATGAGGACCGTATCTCAGAAGTGCGCAAAGTTTTGAACTCGGGAAACTTTTATTTTGCCTGGTCTGCAACTGGTGTCAGTTTAGATCTTAGTCTCAATGCTCATCGCAGCGTACAGGAGCACACCACTGACAATAGATTTTTCTGGTGAGTTCATAATGTGTGTTATCAGGCATTATATTGTATCAGCTCTTAAAGGTACATCTTTGTCCCACAAATGTTGATGAGTTAGAATAACATTATTTTAAATGTAGGGACATGAGTCTATTATAAATGCTACAACATTTCCATGGCCATTTGGAGTTTCTTGATTGGAAGATGGAGATTTTCACTGCTTATGATGCCATACTTTGGTTGGAACAATTGAGATCCTATGTTTCAGCTTAAGAGATGCCAGACTCTTCATTCTTCATCATGTGTCAGTTTTTTTAAATGAGCCTGGTAACAGAGCTTCAAAGACAGTTGTAATCTATTGAGCATTTTGGCTTCCAAAATTATATGGAATTTATATATGGTTTCCAACATATGAAAGGGCTTTACAAGTTTTATTAGATAGACAATTGTCACGTTGCTGCCTTTGTTGAAACAGAGCAGGGAGTAGATGCTACAGTCTATGTTGCTTAGCTGCTGTTCTCATTGCCTATTTACAGGATATTTTCAACAAAGTATAGGTTTTCACACAGGGAGTTTTTGGTAAAAGGAATACTACTGTTTCTGCCAATAAGCAGCTTAAATAATGCCAGTGTTGCATAGCGTCATATAAAAAATTCTGCTTTCGTATTTTCCACCTTTATTAAAAATGATGTATGTGTCTATGAACCTTGAAAGGGTCTTGCATACTTGGAAGTATGTTGTGAAAAACTACATCTGTTCCCATCTTCTTTCCAATATACAGGACACCAGATCAGCTCTGGCACATGTGGCAGTGCTGCTCTATTCTTGATAAATTTTTAATCAGATAGAGGAATTTGTTCCGATTGTTATAGTGACAAAATATATGTATTAAGAAAATAAGCTCTAGTTTTAAAAACAGATCTACCTTGATGTAAGTTTCCAGGAGTTATAGGAGCCTATTTGTTGTCTCTGCATCTGGAAAAAGGCTGTCTCCCTGTTGGTAAGTTAGTATTTCAAGGCTTGAGAAATAGCCTCTTGACTCTGTCCAGATAAGCTTGGCTGATTTTGATGCCTGTCCTAAAACTTCTCGAGTTACCTGACTTTCTTTTTTCTTCGGTAATAATCAGGCCTAGCAGAAGTTAGATGGAATGTCCCAGATTCCCAAATCTAGAAATGTAAACACTGAAATTCGATAACACGAAGTATTCTGCTTATGCACTTCAGTAAGCTTTCCTGTGCTTTTTCTATTCAAAAGTTCCAGTCTCAGATTGGGAAAGAATATTGTTTGCTTTTCTATATCTCCTATTGCAGTGCATCTATATACTTTTCCATAAGGTGGATCCATGCTTGATTCATGGGATTTGAATCTTCACTAGTGATAGAACCAAAGTGTTTTCTAAGTTGCAGATGTTTTTTGAAATTTAGAAA
>VZTY01006823.1:170657-200219 GCA_013400935.1 Turnix velox | reverse complement strand
TATGATTCTATGATTCTATGATTCTATGATTCTATGATTCTATGATTCTATGATTCTATGATTCTATGATTCTATGATTCTATGATTCTATGATTCTATGATTTGGGCCCTTGCATGTACAACATTTCATGGATTGGTTTCTCCCCAGCAGTCAGGTGCTTGAGTAGGTTCTCTCGACCCTTGGAGGCTTCTCTGGGATGTGGTGGACTGCTTTAATTGACTGTTATATAGTGTGTAGTTGCCTTCAGAAGTAGGCTCAGCATTTTGCTCCTACCTGAAGGTGTATATTGTTCTGTTGGCTTCACTACCTGGGTTATGATAAGGAGACCACAATCCCAAGCATGATTTGTTTGTCAGTACCCCAAGGAGACACTGGCAATTTTATTATCTTTTATATGTGGTTAGCCTGTATGTTGTTCTATGACTTGTTTGTCAGCCAGAATGTTCACAAACAACAAACAGTATGCTTTTCTTCTTTTACTGATTCCAGTTTGTTTCAGAACCGTGAAGGCTAGAGAATCCAAGATTTTTGTTTCAATCGGGTAGACAAGATTGTGTAGCAGATTTGAAGGTGGCAGACTTAATAGCTAAAAAGACAACAGGAACTTGCTAATGATCCTCTTCTGGGTGAAAATATTTCACCTAGTAGCTGACCATTTTGCACAACAGCTCACAGTGAAGAGAAGAATTCCATCTAATATTACATATACGATTCTCACAGAGCCCCATAACCCTGAGAGTATTCAAAATAGGTCTGTTAGGTAAAGTACAATGCAAACAATACTGTTTACACTTGATGCACTTTTCATTCCATTGACATTAAAGAAAATAAGGAGCATAATGTGTAAAAAAACAAGTCTGTTTATGAAAATATGTCTCTGTAATGTATTAGGAAATATTAGGAGATATATTAGGAAATTAGGAATTTAATTAGGAAACATTAGGAAACATATCTGTGTGAGTATATTATGCAGCTGATTTATAAATGGTCTTCAAAATCTCTGTAACTTTGCTGTCCAACCACTGAATAATCTTTTTTGTTTGCTGCTCACAATGCCCTTTACAGATGGGTCATTACTCTCTCCCATCTGGCAGATAGAAAGAAGACACAGAGAAAGGCTGGTGTGACAGAGAAATGGGTTTAATTGTTCTGAATCCTAGCCTACTTTCCTCACCAAAGCTGAATTTTAGGAATTCAACTGACCTAAAAATAATTCAGATTTGTGGCTGAGACAGGCATACTCTAATATGATAAAATACTAGATCTTACCTATTTTAGCACATGTAGAGTGTTGGTAACTTCTAGAAATTAATGTATCTGTGAGTTACCTTGCAATGGAGATTGTATTTCATAAAGGTAACCTGTGGAAATGAGGTAGATATCTGTGTTGGCAGGTATTAAAAATAATGGTTTCCATAGAGAATCACATATCGGCTGAAAGAATGACAGACATTTTGCAAAACAGAAATTATGTTTCTTTTATGTATTATTTTTATATATTACTTTAAACAAATTACTGCTGCCTTTCATTCATTCAGTATTCTACTCAGACAAGTAATTTGTCTGCAAATGTGCTTTCCCTTGTGAAAAGCTGCATTCATCTTGCTTTCATAGTTTTACTTCCTGTATGTCTGTGCATGGATTTGTTGCCATTATTTTAAGGGAAAGATCTCACTGACAAGTTTTCTGAGGAAGCATTCTACAGAAAAATAATGTCTCTTCATATGTTTTTGCAGCATCTGTAAAAGTGCTAAAGAGTATGTGTGAAAACTTTTACAAGTATGCAAAACCGAAAAAAATTAGAGTCTGCGTCGGGACGTGGAATGTCAATGGAGGGAAGCAGTTTCGAAGTATTGCCTTTAGAAATCAGACACTCACTGACTGGCTTCTAGATGCACCAAAATTAGCTGGTATTCATGAATTCCAAGGTAGGATTTATATTCTTTAAATCTTTTCTTGAAAACTCTTATTTCCATGTGGTCATGAACATTAAAATACAGGTATGTGGTCTTGGTTCTTAAGGTAACTCTAAACTACAATATATGTTTTTTTCATATTAAAATGCAGATCGCAAAAGCAGGCCTGTAGACATATTTGCCATTGGATTTGAAGAAATGGTAGAGTTAAATGCAGGAAACATTGTGAATGCCAGGTAGGTGATACAATCTATACAGTATTAGTTTGGTTGATAATTGCAATGCTTGTAGTGTCCTGTGGACTGTGTCTTTCTACTCATGGGAAGAGTGAGTCCTGTGAATCCACTGTTGGTATGCCTTTATATTGTGTTTTGCACCATACTTTGATCTGTACAAAGCAAGGCTTCCTTCTATGCTGTCAGTTTTTGCTGTAATGCCATGTATTACGTGTTAATATTACTGTGGAATTGGGATTTTTTTTTTTTACCCCTAGTGAAGAGTGTTATGAAAATAGATTTTTTGTTACTGGTAGTGATACCAGTCATGAGGTCTTTGTGTCCTAGCATTCTGCCTATTTTGCGCATTTTCTAGTGTTAAGCAAGCTTTAGCTCATAGGGAAAAGCATCTAAAGCCTTTGCACAGGATGCTGCCTTGAGGACAAAGTGTCAGTTTTTCATCCCCTAATTTCATGCTATGTCTAATTAATGCTATTTCCAGATGTGATATTCTTATTTTTTATCCAGTGCTAACTTTGAAAACTATAGACTGTTAGGTCTCCAAGGAAGTTTCCTCTTGATTTAAGACCATGGAGGTCTCTGTGTTTTCCAATATTGACTGACTTACTAATAAGTAAGCCCGTAGAAAAATGTTTACATTTTGCTGTTCTAGCCTAGCCTGAGAAATACAGAAAAGATTGACCTCGGTCCTACTGTTGTCAGTAGTGTTGAGAAAAGTGAGGCAGCATTTTTTGAACCTGAATTTGCAGTGATAAAGGTCATGACAGTCCATATCCTGTGTCTCTGCTAAGCAGCATTTGACCACCATTAACAACTTGGCTTTGGCTTACTACCACAGAAGTTATTTATGGATATCAAGTAGTTTAGCAGTTTAGATATCTGCTTATTTTCATTTATTTTAAAACTCACCGCTAGCACAACCAATCAGAAGCTCTGGGCTGCTGAACTTCAGAAGACTATATCAAGAGATTACAAGTATGTTCTGCTGGCTTCTGAGCAGTTGGTGGGCGTCTGCCTTTTTGTGTTCATCAGGCCCCAGCACGCTCCTTTTATCAGGTCAGTGAACACACAGCTGTACCCAAGCTGGGTCAGCTTCAGTTTGCTTGATAGTGAAAGCTAACAAAGCACACGGGACTCTAAAAGAGATGTCCCATCTTCTGGAGAACTAGTTGCTTAAGTTCTTTCATCTTAGCTTTTAAATGGCTCAGGAAATGCCAATAAAGCTAAAAAAGCTGAAGTTTTATATTGTTACCTGCTCAATAGCTATTGGCTATTTTTAAAAAATCTCAGTGGTGTTACTACTGAAAAAAAATGTGCAAATATTGTCTTATGAATATAATGTCATATTCAGACATATTTAAAGTTGTTAACTTCTGTGCCATTGTATTTAAAGTTTTAATAGTTGTCTAACTCTTCCAGGGATGTTGCTGTTGATACTGTAAAGACTGGCATGGGAGGAGCCACTGGTAATAAAGGCGCCGTAGCAATTCGGATGTTGTTTCACACATCCAGCCTTTGTTTTGTCTGCAGTCATTTTGCTGCAGGGCAATCACAAGTTAAAGAGAGAAATGAAGACTTTGTAGAAATAGCTCGCAAGCTCAGTTTTCCAATGGTAAGCAATAATGTTCAAATTCCATAATGAACGAGAAGTTAAACCCTATGGGCTCCAGCAGTATTATCCAAAAGCTCTGTTTATTTTTTTTTCCACTCCTCAGATTCCTGTGTAAATCCAATTTTCTTGGGTTAGAGGTCTCATGGATAATTAAGTTTATTTTTATTAAAATAGATGACTGCAGAAAGAATAAATGTTCTGATGCAATGATTGATACAGATGATGAAGCTTGAATTCACTTGCATTAGGCACCAAGGATTTAGGATAGGAAAGAGACTTTATAGATTCCTGACATGCAGTAGAACTTCTGTAGGCACCAGAGAGTAAATATATTATGATAAAATAATTATTTTTGCTAGCTCATTTTGGGTTTTAGTTCGCTTATTTTGGGTTTTAGTTCACTCATTTTTGTCAAGTTAGATTGTAAGTTCTGTACCATATTCTCAGAAAGGATTATCGAACACCAAGTAAATAATTAGTAATTTTATCAGTGCAACAAAATGCTTCTTTGAAACTTAAAGCTGTCTTAAATTTTGTAGTCTAACTGTTATTTATTAGGTTTTATGGCACTGTGCAAGAGTCTGATAACTCATTTTACAGGTTTTTTTAGTTTCTGAATTTGTCCCCATGGTTATGCTTCAGTTTTTATTGAAAGTACTTTATTCTTATGGTCCCCAAAAATGGTTTCCTAAATGCAACTGTTTTAATCTGCCAGTATATCTGCTTTGAATTACTTAAGAGCAAAGGAAAATTCAAAACAAAGATGAAAGTAAAAGTTCTCACCTTAAACACTAGGCTTTGTTTAAACTAACAGTATTTCTGTCTCTCTCTTGCAATGAAAATTGTATGAAACGGAAAAGTTTTCCATTAAATCTGAATGATAAATCTGTTGATTAGCACTTTGTCAGGATATTATGCCAAAAGATCTTGAGGGAATTGTTTTGTTCTTTGGAAGCTCTTTGTGACAAAGCAGTAACATCTTAGAGCAGGCTTCTAAAACAGGAGTAGAAAGATGGAAAATTTTAGAATCCGGTTACAATGATTCATGTTTCTTTAGAAAGGCAAACTATGTAAGAAATGTTGTTTCTTCCTTACTCTGTATGTGTGAATGCCACACGGTTGGCTATGTTGTTCTAACCATCTGAGCATTAAATATTTCAGTGTATTTCAGTTGTCTTCATCAGCTAGAAGTTATGCATATTTTGTAGTTAAAAACTGAACTTCTGTACCATGTTAATTTTTAACTCTTGTTTCACAGGGAAGGATGCTCTTTTCCCATGACTACATCTTTTGGTGTGGTGACTTTAATTATCGCATAGATATTCCAAATGAGGAGGTTAAGGACTTAATAAGACAACAGAACTGGGATGCCCTTATAGCAGGCGACCAACTTATCAATCAGAAAAATTCTGGACAGGTATCTAAAAATGTTATCACATTTAGGAGTACATTGTTTTTCTTTTTGGCTCTAGTAATTTTCTGTGGTGCTTGTAAACTATATTTGCAGCAGGTTTTACTTACCACTTTAGTCCAGGTAGTGGTATGGAAGAATGTGGCATAACAACATTTAGTTCAGTTGAGGATTTTAACTTTTATCTGGTTTAAACACTAGAGTAGTGAGCAAATCTCCTGGCCTTCAAGGGTCTCGTGTCAGCTGGTTGTATCTGTTTATGTTGCAAAGTACCCAGTAGATTTTTGATTTGCTTAAATTCTGTGTTTGTAAATACCATACGTATTCTTTACCAATAATTTTATATCATACCTCTTTTTATTCTTTTTGTTTAAGAAGAAATGGTGGTGTTATGACTCTAATCTTTCTGTTCATATTTAACTTATGAAGGACTTTTTTTTTTTCCTTTTTTTTTTACCCTTAACTTGTATTTACTGGTGGGACATCTTGTCTCAATTTGGGGGAATGCTTTGCATATTCAGATAGGTATGTAAAGTACGAACTTATTTCTCAACTTTTACTGACACATGAGCAACTAACCAACTAATTAAAGGGTGTGGACAGCATCTGTTTTCTTTATGACCTCAAGTTCTGAATGACATTGGAGGGTTACTCATGACCCAGGGTCTAAAGATGTTCATGTTGACATACGTCTGTTTTACAATGATTTGTCTATGTCATTATTTCATCCTAGGGGCAAGTGTAGAATGTTTTCAGCAGATAAGATTTGGAGAAGGATTCATCTGATCAAATTACTCTTTTTTTTTTCTTTGAGATGTGTGTACTGGTTTTCACTGTTAGAAAAGAGAATTCTGATTAGTTTCAAGCTGTTTCCCATCTGTTTCTGTCTTCTGGCATGACACATAAACTGCTTTGTTTGTTACAGATTTTTAGGGGATTTTTGGAAGGCAAAATAAATTTTGCTCCAACATACAAATATGATCTATTTTCTGATGACTATGACACCAGTGAAAAATGTCGCACACCAGCATGGACAGATCGTGTTCTTTGGAGAAGAAGAAAATGGCCCTTTGACCGATCAGGTTCGAGTAATTCCTCAAATTGGTTAAAATATTACTTTATCTGGCTTATGGAATCCATTTGGTGACATTCAACAAGCCAGTAATTCTGAACTTCTGTCCCTGACTCAGTGTGAGGCGGATTGCTTATAATAGCATGTGAATAAATACAGTGATACTGAACAGATACCTGCTATTGATATTTCAGTAGTTCAGAATTAGCTTCTGGTTTTTTCTGTGAATCACTAGGTTTCAGTTTACTTTTTCTCATTTTACAAATAGCTCAGGTTTTTAAGCATGTTCTTGCAATCACTGTGGTTTTCCCTTTTTCTTTTCCTTAATACTGAATGCAGCTGAAGATCTGGATCTTCTGAATGCTAGTTTTCATGGTGACAGTAATGTCCCTTACACGTGGAATCCTGGTACTTTGTTGCACTATGGAAGAGCTGAGCTGAAAACATCTGATCATAGGTCTCAGTTTTATTTTATACATTTCTTCCATTGTACGTATCTTGTTGCCCAGATACTCTGCTTACTGTTTTTCTTCTCATGTATTTTTTCCAAGGCCTGTGGTTGCATTGATTGACATTGACATATTTGAAATTGAAGCAGAAGAGAGACAAAAAGTTTATAAGGAGGTGATCGCAACGCAGGGACCACCTGATGGCACTATAATGGTCTCCATCAGAAGTTCTTCAGCAGAAGAAAACTATTTTGATGATAACTTGATTGATGATCTTCTACAGAAATTTGCAAGCTATGGTGAAGTTATACTCATAAGGTTAAAATGAATTTTTGCTTTTAATCGCTTGCTTTTCATTTTTCTACCTATTTCTTGAATATGGTTACTCTCTTACCAGGCATTTAGGTTACTATCTGCTTAGGTTTTAACAATTACTTTTCAACTTACGTGTTTTTATAGTTTAAAATCAGTTTCACATACCTACTTGTGCTTTGGTTTTTAGGCTTCATTTTTGCAGATACTCTTTACTTATGAGAGAGAATCATACTGAATTTGCCAGAAATCAGTCAGCTTTTAAATCTTACGTGACTACTTATGTGATTTTATGCAAATTTACTATTCTAAAATTAGGTTATTAGTTTTAAGTGAACTGAAGATGAGAAGATCCTTGAGAATGTTGCATTTTCATTAGACTGATAACTGAACTCTAAGGATTTTGCTTGGGGCTTTTGGGTTTTTTGTTTGGTTGGTTTGGTTTGAAGGTTCGTTTTATTTTCAGAAGAATAGGAGTATAATCCCAAATCCATAGTGTGAAGTAATGTAGAATGCCTGATACAAATATATATCCTGTAACCATACAGTTACTACTGAATGTATGTAACTATAGTCAAGGAATTCTTAAATGCTTGAGGTATGAGTATTTTAATTATTATTTCCAATGGACATTGCAGGTTTGTGGAAGACAAGATGTGGGTAACATTTTTGGAAGGAAGCTCTGCTTTGAATGTTATGAATTTGAATGGTACTGAGGTAATGTAAAATTACTGTACATTTGTGTAGCAAGAGAAAATCCAACTTTCTAAAGATACTTGAGCAGTATCAATTTCATGTTTCTTTGTTTATAATTCTTTAAAGTTTTTCATGTTGAATTCTATACACTTGTATCTAATGTTTTTTATTTAATTAGATTTTGGTTGCCACATATCATTATGTTGAGTTTTGAAAGCCAGTTGAGACAAGTATCAAACAACTCGTTTTTATGAGGAGTTCTCTTAGGGACTTGAAGGTCTCACATGGAGGGACATTTTCATCAAATGAGGAATTTCAAATTTTTAAAATATATTTGAAAAGCAAAGCTTTTACATTGAGTCTGTCCTGTGAAACAGGTTATCGTATTTACAGTCTGCCATAGTTTAAAATTCAGCAATCCTATGCTGCACAAAAATGTCAAAAATTCAGCTTTCATCGACTTCTGTTGTGCCAGTATTTAATCTTTGTAAAAATTTTAATTTTCATGTTTAAATTATTACTGCTCTCTGTTCCTGTTAAGATTTGAATTCTGGAGCATGATGTTTGCAGGTGGATCCTTGTATCTGCTGAGAGTTTCACTGACAGTCCATGCAAGATAAGAGCTCAGTGTCATGTGTCAGTTTGCAGAATGAAGGCCTGCTGTTTGATCAGTCTCTTAAAAATTACTTTATGGAGTCATTCTTTAAGTCTTTTCCTTTACAGAGAGTAGTTTCTCTATTGGAAAAAAGAAACCAGAAGCTTTTCTATAATCTGAAAAGGCAGAGCTTATGAGACAAATAGTTAGTAATTAGCATTTCAAACTTATAGAAGTGTACTTAACAAAATAAATTGAAAAGTGTAATTTTTGTTATGTGTTACTGTCGTTGTTTAGTCACAGATTATTTAGAACTTGTGGTATTTGCAGTAATTTTTTTTTCTTTTGAAATCTGGAGTACTAAATTTTATTTTTTATATTTTTAACAATTTCTGGTTTCTTTGGCAATACAGATACAAGGAAGAATTATAAACATAAGCTTGAAAAATCCAGATTGGATCAGGAGTTTGGAAGATGAAATGAATCTAGAGAAAATTAATATTGGGCTGCCTTCATCAACCAGCTCCACTTTGCTTTGTGAGGATGCTGAGGTTACTGCAGACTATGATATGGAAGGTTTGTTATATATTTAATATTGTTGAAATAAAATATTGGAAAATTTGAAATTGAATATTCCTCATTTTTAAATTAGTCTTAAATTTGCAATCCTAAATAATGTAGATAATTTAATGTATATATCAATACTTTAACTGAACAAGTTTATGCTCATCTAAACTAGATAAATTAGAAGTCCTTTTCTTTCCAATAGGTTTTATAATTTGCTGGCATTCTTCATATGTTAACTTTATGATTTAAGGATTGTACTTTGGTTGTTGAGCTAATTACTTGAGGGCTTTTAGCAGCAAATTCTATGCATAATATCAGTTTATAATTTCTCCACTTTTTACAATAGGTATCTTTTGTTCCCTTTATTTTACATGCGTTCACTTTTTTGGGATGGGGTTTGTTGTACAGGAGACATTGATGACTATAGTGCTGAGGTAGAAGAAATCCTTCCTCAGCATCTACAGCCCACTTCGAGCTCTGGTCTTGGAACCTCGCCAAGCTCTTCACCACGTTCCAGTCCCTGTCAATCCCCTACACTGTCAGATGGACCTGCACTCCCAGTGAGACCAAGCCGTGCACCTACAAAAACTCCTGGACCTCCTGTTTCCACACAAAGTGTGTATTTTGTTGTCTCATTGATTCTATTGCTACTAATACCATCTGGCAGCTGTGGTTGAATACTACATTTTAGATTATTTTTAATAGAGCTTTTCGATTAATAGAAAAGGCTCTTCTTGTCATTATAGAATCACAGAATAATTTGGGCTGGCAAGAACCTTAAAGATGATCTAGTTCCAACCCCTCTGACATAGGCAGGGACACCTCCCACTAGATCAGGCTGCTCAGTGTCTTGTCCAGTTTGGCCTTGTCCAGGGAGGGGGCAGTCACAACCTTTCTTGGCAATTTGTTCCAGTGTTTCACCACCCTCACCATAAAGAATTTCTTTCTTATATCTAGTCTGAATCTCCCCTCTTCCAATTTATATCCATTATTCACATATCATATTAAAAAAGACTTATCCCTGCCTTTCTCTAGGTCCCCTTTGGGTATTGATAAGCTACTATGAGGTCTCCCCTGAGCTTTCTCTTCTCCAGGCTGAACAACCCCAACTCCTTCAGCCAGTCCTCATTAGGGGGTTGCTTCAGCCCTCTGATCATCTTTGTGGCTCTCTTCTGGACCCGCTCCAACAGATCAATGTCCTTCCTATGTTGAGGGCTCCAGAAGTGGACACAGTGCTCCAGGTGGGCCCTCACCAGAGCTGAGTATAGGGGCATTTTCACTTCGCTTGACCTGCTGGTCACACTTCTCTTGATGCAGCTCAGGATCTAGCACTTTATGCATAACTGGCCTTTGGGAAATCACCTCATTCTTTGTATTTTGCCTTTCCTAATGGGCAATGCAAATGCTTTGTTTCCTGAGTCTTACTTGGTACGCTGTCCACTGATCTATGCTGCTGTAGTTCTTTAGCATTTCATGGTGAAAGAGACATCTCAAACTTATGTGATTAATAGTCTGAATTGATTAGTTTGAAACCTTTGTTCAACAATTCTGTTGCAAGGTGTCAGTATAATTCTAGTTCACTTCAGTCTCTCACTTCATATGCAGTCCCACAGTTAGTGATCCTGTCAGATGTAATACATAAATTGTAATCAGTAGATCTGTAAATTCAGTTTACAATATGAAAGCTTCTGTTTAAAGACAACTTCATTTTAGTGACGAAGCGGACATTTAAAATTACAGTGTTTGGAATGCCTTCTAGAACAGCATATTCCAATGTAATTTGGAATAACTTTACAAAGACTGCTAAAATACTTCCAGAATTCCCCTTGGCAACTTTTTTTTTGGAAGCTCTTAGTTCACAGAGTAGTGTCAAAATCAGCATTTGGAACTCTGCAATTTGTAAGAATGTTTGGGATTCTGTGAAAAGCATATACTGATTAAAGCATGTGAGACAAAAGTCCTGGCTTAGGAAATCTGCTTGTTTTCACCATTGGATTATTCGTCTTGTTTTCCCTCTCTCAAATTCTTTTGTATCATTGTTTCCAGAGCCAGGAACTGACTGTCCTCTCTATAAAAATAACTTGTTATCAGAAAAGCTTTACTGTAATTAAAATGCACAAGTGATTAATTTTTATTTTTTTTCCTGTCATGTTCTCCAGCTGAAATTCAGCTTGGCACCCAGCAGAAAGAGTCTTCGCAGAGCTTGGAGCCCAAGCGTCCTCCACCACCTCGCCCCGTTGCTCCTCCTGCACGCCCTGCTCCACCACAGAGGCCACCTCCACCATCAGGTAATATGGTGATATGTATCAGGAGGTCAGGAATATTTTGTTTCAGGTCTGTCAGATGAGCTTTGAACTTCCATGCCCAAACTGCGTGTTATATTGTTGATTTGATGCTCTATGGAACATAGCCATTTTTCACTAAAATGTTTGTTGATACATGCCAGCATGGGAAATTACACTGTTCTTCTGTTTAAATATTTTTTACTTTGCTTAGTGAATAAGTTTTAAATTTTTTATAAATTTACTTTCACAGTTTAAAAATGTGGAATTCCTATAGAAGCATCTACTCCACATTTTCATTGTAATAGCATCTTCATTTTTTAAATGAAGGATTAATAATCTGTGCATTCATTGATTTATATTCATTTAATTTTGGCATCAGTATGTATCCATTTTATCATGTCTGAGTTTTTAATGTAAAGTTCATCTGAATATGTAAACAATTGAGCACTAAGAAACTGGATGTTCAGAAGCATATGGGCAACATAATTACTAAGACACTGACCCTTATAATTTTTAACTTTTCTCATTCTTTTTCTTCCCTCTTACTATACTGACATTTTTCATTATTGCTGCATACATTTCTTAAATACTGTAAGGCGGTAGGAGTCCTGCACCTGCTAGAAAAGAATTTGGAGGTAATGATTTCAATTGTTTTCAATATGGCTATGTAGCAAAACTACTATGGTGATCTGTTGTGACAGTATTTAATATGATGATGTCCAATGGTATAAAAATCCACATTTCTTAAAGATCTCTATAATTCTTAGGGTTTGTGTCCTCTTCTGAATTATGTTTGACTTCTTAGTGAGAATGTATTTCTCCAGAAGTTTGTATGTTATAACCAGATAAATTCAAATAATTTCATTTTTTTATTACTTTGTCCTGATCAAAATATGCCTAGCTAATTTTTCTGTGAAAGCAGAAGCTGTTTGGACTTAAATAGGCTCATTAATACATGGGTCCGAGTGAGAATAGTAGCTGTGAAATACTTTCTTAATGGCTTTACAATACCCTTGTTAATTTATCCCCTTAGGTCTGAGATAGGCACACAGAATTTGGTAAAATAGAGGAAAATCACTACATCCAGCCACTTGTAGGAAAGAATGTTTTTTTGAGAAAATAATTCAGAAGTTTTGAGTAATATCAGAAAATAACTATTGACTATTTTACATGGTGTATCAGTGAACTTATTCACTGCTGTGCAGAGATGTGCATGGCTTTTAGATACTGTTGAGGGAGGAAGGTTGTGGTGCCAAAGGTACAATATTAGAAATTAGAATGCTAATTCTAATTAGCATTTAATTAGCATTCTAAATAGCCAGTTTGTAGACAACACACAAGTGAGGTTTAATTCATTGTACTGCTTAAGTACTACGTAGTTTTATTTGCACTGACACAATCCTGTTTGACTAGTTTGTCTCAATTGTGCAGCCTTCTTTTTTACCCTCTCTCCCAACATAGCTTTCCATAAAAAATTTTAGCTTGCATAAAAAAAAAAGTTTTATGCAATCTTTTAATTGAGATTGTAGTTTGGGGGTTTTTTCATGTATTATTCTGAACTAAAGCTCATCTTGCTTTTCTCTCTTCATTTTCCACTCATGGCGTAGATGAATAAGGCATAATGCTTTGCTTTTTAGTGTACCTGAGCTCAGCTCTGAGCAAGCTGGCACAGGACTGGAAGCAATAAAATGTCTCAGTGTTACTGTACTTGAGGAAATGGCATCTGTTACTCTTACCTAGAGTGAAAGTCCCTAAAGCACTGTGAAAGCATACTGAACTTTGTTTATAGACTTCTTTAGCACATGCAGAATGACAGTCGATCATGACATTGAAATGTTGTGCATTTTCAATGTTACTTTCTTCTTTTCCCCCATGCATTTTAACCATTTTTGCTGGAAGCTTCAATCCCTTCAGTGCCCATAACATTTCTTCTTATGTTCTTTAAAGATGGAACCAGGATTTGGGCATCTAAATTTGTTTTAGAGTTTAGACATAGTTTATATCAGAAGAAACACAGAATTCAAGAAGACAGAAGATTGCGAAGTTTCCTTGTTTTTGCCTGCTAATGCAAAAGATTTTGTAAGGTCTCAAATTGCTTGAAGTTTAAAATGAAAATCTTGCACTTTGTTTACTCAATGCATTATGTAGTATATTCTTGCCCAACATTGAAAATTATAAAGGCTATTAATTTCCAATTATTTGAATTTTTAAAATAACATTTGTTTTGTTTTTTCTTTTAATCATATTAGCCAGACTTTTCATGACAGATGCAGGAAAGGCTTGTAGTTATCTTTTGTCATTGTTTTATACTGTTCAAATGGTGTTAAGATGGACAGAATGCATAATATTTTTAGTATATGCAGTATTTTGGGTAAATTGCATTAAATGAAATGTGATTATCCTCCAAACAGATGAACTTAGAAAACACACTAATAAAGCTGACATTAAAAGAAGTGTGGGTACATTAAGCTTTGAAAAGACATGCACTCAAGCAGCAAGTACTGGCATTTATTATCATACGCATTAAACTTAGCCTTAGAAGAGCCATTAAACATCTTTACAGCTTTTGCAGGGTAAAATTGAGGTTGTTTGGATGCTTTAGGATATGGCAGTCATTTTGAAAAAGCTTTTTGTTGGTGATTGGGTTGATTTTTTGTTTGTTTGTTTGTTTTCCCCTAATATGGGAAATAGTACATTTTTCACTGTCCTTAAGATTAGCATCTTTGTTTAGTGCCAATTCTTTTAGCATTATCACAACATCATAATTTAATTTAATCACTGATAAAAAGTATTGTTATTAAGTAAAATTTGGGGAATTTGACCTTCTATGCCCTTTCTCTTGTATAACGAAGATTTAAAAATTTGGAATCCCTTGGAAATCCTTTACAAGTCTTTGTGGTGCACCAACATTGGTACATGTGATTGTGCTGTGATCCGAGATGTTCTTTGCCTTCCTTCATCTAAAAGGAGCAAGCTTTATTAATCATCTTGCATAACATATGATTTGCTTCCTGAAAGTACCAAAGTATGGTCTGAGTTTAGCTTTGAGAGGGGAAAATGCAGATGATGTGTGGAATGAATAGGCCAGCTCCCTGCTCTTGGAGAGATTTTATTGTGTCCATTTCCATTAATGTTCTGAGATGAACAGTTAACTTCTTGTCTCTGTAACTGCAGGGGGTTCAGAGGAATGACCTGTACTTTGTTGGACTGCTCTCTACCTCTCTTTGTTTTCCTGCAGTTAGCAAATAGGCCTCTCATAGCCTAGGGGTTACCACTCTCCTTTCTCCTCTGGTGTTCCCTGTGGGTTGCTTGGGAGAAGGACAGAGCTAGTACCTGAACGCAATGAAGGGCTCTTAGGGGTTCTTTCCTCCTCTGCCCTTTTCATCCCTTCTCAGTGTTGCTTCTGTAGCAGGGAAGTTCACTGTCAGAAACTTTTGTGATGGAACTTTAAGGTTAATTGGCAGAGCCTGGAACTCATTCAGAATATGTAACATATGCCAGTATTTAACATCTTTGAACCAGATGTTCAGCAGAAACAGAGATTTGACATCTCTGGAGACAGTCACATACCAGCCTCATCTGCAACTTCACTCTTCCTACTCTGAGAGACACCTCCACCCATATCTGACAAAATTCACAGATCATAGAGAGCTCCTGAGCAGATACCACACATTGGCACATGATGAAAGCATGAGTCTGTGTCATCACTAAGGCAAAATTTGCTTTTAAGGTAGTCTTCTTGAATACTGGCTCCCTTTCTTTCCTCTATTCTTGAGCCACTCCGGAGTTCCCAGATATTACTGCTATTTATTCCTATGTGCATGCCTTAAGGACTTCTCCTTGCATACCACCTAGTGTTATCTATGTCCCGTCATGTTTTTACCACACAATTTTATAGACCCAGTATATGCTTGATCATCTTGCAGAAATAATTCAGCATGGTTATGCATGATAGAAAATCTTCTTTCTTTCGGTCTGAGCTGTAACATCTACTGAGCACCAGTTGGTACAGAGAACTGCTTGGAGATAACCTAATCATAGAGTTCAGTAGGATACAATACGTTATGTAAAATGAGAAACTTATTATTCCATAAACTTGCTTATTCATATCTGGTCTTGAAAGAAAAATACTAGGTAGTGTTCTCCTGAATTAGAGGAAGCAGACAATGCTGCAGGGTATAACCGATGCACATTTTCAGGTGTTTGAGTATAGATATCTGCTCTGCTTTAGAAGAGTTTCAAGACTGAGTTTTGATATCATTCTGGATTTTAAAAAGTTTGTGGACAGTGAATACTGAAGAAATTAAATTATCTTTCAGCTGTAATGTACAATTGTAATAATAACAACCATGTTTCAAAACATGGTCATACTTGCTGGTCTCTAATTTTTATCAGTCTCGTTTCCCTGTGCTGCTGCAAAAGTTATCTCCTACAAGTAATGGAAATCTAACTTTGCAGTTTTTAAATTATGTAAAGCTGTCTTGTGGGAGTGTTCATGCTCGTTTTACTTTCTCAATCTACTGCTTTTCTTATGCAATGTACAGCTTCTCTTCTTTCTCTGAAAAGGTCTTGGAGCTCCTCCCAGTCCTGGGGTAGCTAGGAGAGAAGTAGAAGGTAACATAACAGTTTTTGTATTTTAGAAATTGATTTCTAATTTAATAATATTGAATAATATTATAGGCCTTGTGACACTAAAGGTGGTTTCATGGTGGTATTTGTTGTGTAGGTTCTTTTTTCTTTTATTTAGCATAGTTTTCAGACAGGCAAGTTGCTTGCTGCTTTTCAGTGGTGGCATGAGTTGTCATAGAAGGCAGTCTTCATTTATGAAAAATGAAATGAAAACTTGGAGGAGTATTTGAAGACTGAATCTCAAAGGAAGGTGTAACTGGCAGACTGCTAGAGTAAATAGTATTCCTGTAACTAACTAAATCAGGAAACTAGTAAACCTAATTTTTTCATAAAGAGCTACATGTGTTCTTATAATTTTGGGAAATAAATTTGCATTTAAATAATATAGCCTATAATTGAATTTTCTTTTTTCAATTCTTAGTGATTAATGTATAAACTTCAGTATATATATTTTCATTCTGGTGCCTAAATGTTTGTGATACACATCTATGAGAAGCATTACTCTTGCATTATTCTAATTGAAATATGTGTGTATAGCTGTTTTAGCTGTGCCAGTGTAGTCATGTTTTTGGGTTTCTTCTTACTTTCTCAGGAACCTGATCCTTTGTAGTAAATACAGATATAACAGTAAAAGTCTTAATACAGTCACAATCGAGATGCCCTCCTGTATACTAGAAATTTGGCTATATTGCTGCTTCTTTTTTCTGAATTGGCGAAATCGCTATCTGCATAAAAATAGTTCAGGTTGGAAGGGACCTCTAGTGGTTATCTATTACAGTGCCCTGCTCAAAGTAGGGTAAACTAGTGCCAGCTTGCTTAGGGTACGAGTATGGTAAGAACCATACCCAGGAGCCCATTTTAAGTGGTTTTAAGAAAACAGGGCTATCTGACAACTGGAAGTCAACTTGATAAACAAAGTGTCTTATGTACCAGAGTACTCCTTCCAGTTAAAGTTACTTACATGGTGATTTTATCTTTGTGGGAAACTAGCTATAGAAACACAAGTCAGAATCATTAAATTCTTTGCATGTCACAAATAGTGCACTGTTCTGAGGTAAATATTTTTATTTTTTTTTTCCACTTCACAGCTTGAATATTGCATACATGATTGTCTTTAACCTCAGCACATAAATGTTGAGGTTGGTACCTTAGTACCAACAAAGCAGTAGGTTCAGAAACTTTGGAGTAAACTCTTTGGGTTGCTGAACCATGTATAATTAAAAATGTACTTTTCTGATGGCATGATTTTTTTGATTCAGCATGTTACATAAGTTCTCTTTGTTTTAAAGACTGCTGTTAGAATATCTGCAGTATACACTCCAAAAGAAAACAACTTCTAGCATGTTTGAGAACACAGGGTACCTGTACAAGTGGGCATCTTTAGCTTGCGACAAAGAGGAGGTGATTTGACTTAATTTATAATTAGAAGGATCAAATTGCTTCATGTGTGCCATGGGATAAGAGTGTGCTAGAGTTAACAGCTTAGTTGATGGACAGACTTTAATCTGTAACAACTTAAGAAAAAAATCACTAATGTCTTTTTGCTTTCATTTCCATTAGTGGTAATGTACCATTACTGTATAATACCCATTTGTAGCTTATCTAACAAAGATTAATTTTTTTTCCATGCTTCAAAGCACAAAAAAGCCCTGGAACACAAAGAAAAGATAACTTAGGTAATACAGATACATGCTTTGTACTAATTATAATATAGAAAGAAGTTGATTTTGAATATGTTCTAAATCAGAAATCTCTAATATCTGTTCCAGTTCGAAATCAGCCTCCACCTTCATCTGGAGTTTCAAGTATGGGAACTACTGGATATGGTACAGCCAGACCGGTAGGTGTTCTGTCTTAAAATAATTTTCCTCCTAAGTTTCTACAATTTATTGCAGTGGCTCTTTGGAAGTCATAAGAGGGAAGAAAACTGCAAAATTTACTAATTAGCTTACAGCTTAAATATCCTCAGCAATTCGTGTCCATTAACTAAAAATGCTTCAGAATACATACTCTGGACATGACTTTATTAATATCAGTCACATCATAGGCTCCCAAATAATACAATGTGTCCACTTTCAAATAACCATGTTGTTATTCTTTGTTTTATTTTTTCCTGTTGATTGCATTACTGATTTGGTATGCTAAAATATATTCTCTTCTGTGATGAAATGTATATCCTGATGGCTGTGAATTGCTTGCAGGCAGTAAATATATTATATTGCTGGTATGTAGGTAGTTGATGTGTTTACATTGCTGATTACTTGGTGTGTAATGGAATTTTTTTCCCTATTTTTAAAATTTATTCTGATGAGGGGTTTTGGGTAAAAGTGAAACATTCAACTTTTTCAACAAAACATTCAAAAACATTAGTTCTGTGTTTCATTCTTTGCTACTGAAACCAAACTGAAGTGCACTTGGATGCTTCAGTGCAAGCAAGAAATCCAGAAATAGGAGATTTCTCTTAGCAGCAAATAGGAGCCTCTCGTTAGGAAGGAGAAGGTGTTTCAATGGCTATAGGTCATCTTGAAGAATTACTAAGGAATGGTTTGAAGATATTTTATAAGACTTTGCAACATAGTTCTGAGATAAATCCTTCATGTTTTTGCAAAAATTTTCTTTCAATTCCTTCATCAGCTACCATATTTGTGCTTACTTTGTTCCCTCTGTTGTGACATTTCCAGGTTCTTTAACTTAGACCATATCTCTTTATACCTGGTCCTCTCATAAACTAAAAAGCAGCAAAACCTGTCTCTTTCTTACCAGTTTCTTTATTATTAGAGAACTGTCCTCCTTATCTAAGGCATTTTGCTCTTCTGATTGTGATAATGCTCACAATGACACTGACAGGATGGAGAACAAAGATGTGAGTCTTTAGTAAGGCTAAAAAGCAGTTTGCTCGCATCAGTGTCAGAGTGATACTGATGAAGTTTCTGAAATATCTATATAAATATGTCACCTCTTCTTTAATGCTATTGCTTTCTTTCAGGTAAAGTGTTGTGAATGAGAGAGAGAGAGAGTGTGAAGAGGCCATAAAAATAAGGATGCAGCTAACTAGAAGAGCTGAAGTTAAATCTGTATGAATATCTTTTATAAAAGATTGTAGAGTCCTTTTTCAGTTTTTTAAATGAGCAAGAAACAAGAGAACACTGAGAGCTTTGCAGATATGTCAGAGTTCCTGCAAGATTAAAGGAGTTGTTCCTTATTCTGTTTCTTTTGTACAGTATTGAAACTCTTGTTGCAAGGTACCACTGAAATCTCCTTTTGTTGATTTTTGTTCATATGAACAAGATTGAAAAAAAAAAATAGTACTGTTTTCCCATGCTTTATTTCTTAGCACTTAGGATGGACTCCAGTTGGAGCTCTTTCTTTATTTACAGAAGAGACCACTGTTCTGCAATTGCCAGCATAATTTGACAAGACAAAGCTGACTGTATCTCTTCTTTTGGAGATGTTGAGACAGTCTTTAACAGAAAAGAGAGAGGGAAAAAAAAAAAAAAAAACCAAAACACAAACCACACAACAAACCCACTGAACAAATGGAATAGAAGGTCTTAAAAAAAAAATCTCCTAAGATGTGCTTGGCTTTTCAAGCCTTAGCTCAAACCTGATTTGTGCTTCCTGATACCTAACTCTGCTCTCTTTCTGTCTCACAGTTTTTACTGTGTAGCATTTCGTCTCTGTGTTTTCAGGACCAGGGACAGTAGCTTCTGAGGCTGCTGCGTCCCGCGGAGGGGGCCCTGCGGAATATTGCAGAATTTCTTTCTGTTTCTTTTCTGTCCCTTTTTAAGTATTTGAGAGTTTTTAAAAAATACATTTTGGTATTTAATCAAATAATCCTTTTCCTCCACTTCTAAAATGTTCTAAGAAATGGTAAAACACATCTTGGCAATTAAAGGGAAAACAGGTATTTCAGAGGTTAGCTGGTTTAAAGCATTTAGGAAGTCATTAAAGAGTCTCAGCATAATGAGTCAGGTGTTACAGAGAGTCTTCAAAATATAGTACATGCACGTAGTAAAAGTAAGATCAAGGATGATACTTTGTTTGTTTTTAAATTGTGTTTGTGTAGGGATCTGTGTAATAGGATTTACCTCAAAACCCATTTCTAAAACCTTCACTCTAAGGTTTTTTTCAGAATATACCAAGTACCCAAAATTATAGAAGAAACATCTTACAAATGTCTTTCTCATGATCTCCTTTGTTTTGCTTTGATTTGTTTGTTTTTATTTTCCTGGCATCTAATATTTTCACTCTAACACTTTACATTCAGCTTTGTGTTAGGTTGTGGGAATTCTGAAGGGTTCACCTTCATGACCAGTGAATAGACCACATACACTAGCTAATAAAAAATAGCAATGCAGTTCATTTCAACATATGTAGCAGCCCAGTGCAGCCTGAGGAAAAGGTCAAGGTGTCTGCCAGTGTAGAGCATCCATACTGAAATGAGCTGACAGGCATGCCACTGGAGACAGCGTTGTCCTGGTGGTATGCTGCTGCCCACTCCTCATCCAGAAAATCCTGGCTTTAAAGAGCATTGGGACTGTCCCTGTCCTGGCATATGTGGTCAGCAAGGGTTTGCAAGGGTTATAGCTGAATCTGGCCCTCTACTACAGAAACATTAGGCCCTCTATTACAGAAATATTAGTGCTCATGTGCAAAGCTTGGTTCTGGGGTGGCCTTACAGCCTGGTGGTCATTTATTTCTTCATCATCATCTCTTTCAGAGCATGCATCCCTTGGCTGGTTTGTGTGGTACAGTCTCATTATGTTCTTTGTTTGTTACAATTTATTAGTCAAGGTCTGTCATGCACTGTTGAGTTAAACATTGTTTCAATGGTTAGTTCCTTAATTCAGTGTCAGCCTTTCCCATCCTGGTTTCAGTGTCTCTTTGAGCACGTAGAAGGCAATGCATTGTGTACAACAAACGATGAACATTGGCCCTGTAGAGACCTTTCATGGAGTTCCACTAGGCACCATTTCTACCATTCCATATGTGCACAAGCTTCCAAGAGTGGTATTTGTATTTCACTCAGCTTAAGTTGTTGTAATCTGAAATAGTTTTCTCTTTCTCTTTAAATACTGATATAGATTTTTAGGTTTTGTTTTATGGGAGCAGTTTTGTTCCTATCAACCTTCTATTCCAACAAGTCTGGGAAGACTCCAGCATTCAGATGAGGCAGAATGCTGCTCATCCTGCTTGCTGAGGAGTTAATTTTCCTCAGGCTTTCTAATGACCTTATAAAGAGCAAACATAAGTTTCAGAGAAGTGATCTAACCATGGCCTTTTATGCGTATCTTGGACTCTCAATATATAAAAGTGTCTGTAGCTGTTATTTGCAAAGGGTATAATTGTAGCTTAAAGGATAGATGATGTCTACAGTCTGCATTGAAAGAGAGATGTCAATGTGTCCTTAAAGTACTTGCTGCTGTTGTTTTTGTTAGGTAAAGTTAACCTATTAAGTTTAATAAGAACTTTTGCTTGGGTAAAATTAATTTATTGATGTGAACAAAATAGTGTTTCTAACATTGCTGCACAGGTAATATTCATATAAAGTTGAAGACTGCTGTAAAATTCCTTTTCTTTCATTTAAACTCTCATATTTAGGGAATATATTCTTTGCTTTTATATGTACATAAAGACTTAGTTTGGTAACGGTTATCAAAGAATTTATTTTTCAGAGTCATAATTATCCTGATTTAGCAGTAGATGAATACAAATACAAAGCAGAACTAAAAATACTTTCTTTTTCCCAATTATTATGACAGACTGTACCACCTCGAGCTGGAGTTATTAGTGCACCACAAAGCCATGTTCGTCCCTCAGGGGGAAGACCAACACCTGACACTCAGACCAAACCAGCTGAACCACCAAGAGGTAAGTTTACTTTAGAAGTTAAATAGAAATGTCAATATTCAATCAAGAGGTACTGTCTCTGATTTGAATGCTTTGTTTGCAACAGATGTTTTAGTTTTTCACTTGTTAATTCAAGAATCTTAATTTCATCTTGCAGTTTCTGCTAACCATCCACAAGTATTATAAACCTTTATCAGATAATGAGCAGCAGTTGAATGAGATCTAGACCCATAGATTTCAGGTTATCAAGGAAAACTTATGTCTGATTGGTCTGAGCACATTGGCGAGTCCTATCATGTTTGTTGGTCACTGAAATATTCTCTGCATTGGTTTCTCTGTAATCATAATCTTTTCTGATATTGTTAAACTCTGAAAAACACTTCCAAACTTAATTTTTTTTAGTTGTTTTAATGTCAAAATACACATTTTATAATATGACCTCCAAAATCCTTTTAAATACAACTGAAGTACAGTTTAAGAATCACATGGTTTCTGGTTCACTATTTCTTACCAGTGGATATATGCTAGATATATGCTTTTGATGACTTCTAATCCAGTTGCCATGAAAACCTACTGTTCTTACAGCTTCTTCTGTAGCTCTGTCTCACGCTTCCACTGCTGTGTGTTCTCATTCATGGCATTATTAAGATTTTTATTACAATTATTTACATGAAGAACACTGCAAATATGCTTGCAGGCTCACCATTGCTTCCTGAACCACTAAAGCCTCAGGCTGCTGGACCTGCTCAGCCCACCACTCAGCCACCACCTGTGCTAAAGATGCAGGAGCCTCTGATACCTATGGCATCGCATCCATCTCAGACAAGTGCCCCTCAAGGTCTGGAACCCCCACAACCTCCTCCTCGCAGCCGATCATCTCACAGTTTGCCTTCTGAACCTGCTCCTTCACAGCAGCAAGTAAGTAAAAAAACCCCTTGTGTATATGTTCTTTCATTAAGTAAATTAACAAAATTAATCTAGCAAATGCTACTGAATGCTGTAGATCTGTGAGAAACTCCTAAAACAGGCAAATAAACAAAAATGAAGGTTGAGACTGGATTCAAAGATCATCAGGCACTAGTAGCATAATAATTTGTTATATATTGCCCATGAATAACTAAACATCTTAAATACTAAGTTTTTAATTTAAGATTTCTTATGAGACACTTAAAACTTATGGACAGCTTGTTCTTAAAATGATTTTGTAATTTAACAGTTTTGTATGGAAAACTATCTAAGAAAGTTAATCTTATAATGACACATGCATGATTTAAACTTACAGTAAGTAATTAACAGGTTTTGATTCTAAAGCAAGCTTTATAGGTTACATGATGTAGTGCTCTATGTTGATGATAACTCATTCAAGGAAGATAAATTGTTAGATATATTGTAGAAATATCTTCCTTTCCATTCCTCAGTGTCAATTAAAATGTAGAAATGTATCAAAATAGTTTAATACAGTAACATTAATAGTCTGTTCTGTGAGACTATGTAATTTTCAAAAAAAACCTCCTTTTTTCTATGAAAAGGTATAGTTTCTTAAAACTGCTTATAAAAACACCTAAGTAGGTTTTCAATAAAGGCCAGGGCTGTTAGTTTTTACCATATCGGTAATTACTTGTATAAAATCACTAATTTATAGATTTGTACCAATGCATTTGTGCTCACCTTTTAACAAGAGGAAATTTGTGGTTTTGTTTTCTTGTGTTTGGGCTTTTTTTAAATGTACACTCACCTGTGGATATTTACAATAACAGAAGTTTTCATCAGTATTTTAGATTTTACATTGTCTTTACATGTGTAGGCAACTTACACTAAAGCAGTTAGTTATGACCTATTTTGTACCACAATGAAGCAGCCAAATTCTGTCCTTGGTGAGTTGATTTTGAATTCCAATTGAAAAAAATCTTTAAATGCTCTTCCTTTCTTTCTGTTGAACTTCTCTTTCTCTGTGTTAACTTTTTATATTTTGGAAACTTAAACCAAAAAAAACAGTGGATATTTTTGAATATATAGGTAAAATATCATATCAAAACTTGTTATAATTAGAAAGTATGAAGTGTTGCCAGCAGAGAATATACATGGATGCATAAGGCACTGAGAACTCATTAAGAGAAAAAGATTGTACTGTCACTTCTGAAAACCTTACACCTTCTGAAGGTTGTTTTACCACTGACCATTTTATGAAAAAGGTGCAAGCAGTTCTTTCAAAGTTATTATCCTTAAGTTACTAATACTTAAATAGTAATAGATTTCAACAGAAATTTAAAATTTAGCAGAGTGTATGGTAAGTATTTTTGATTTGCATTAATATCTCAAAAAATGGCTTTGTGAAAACTTAGAAGTATTTTTATTATGAGGTTGCTTTGTTACTTGGATTTTCCTCCTAATTTTCTTTCCTTTGATGTCTGTTTCTCTTTCACAAGCAGGAGCAACCATCAGGGTAACAGGTATCTTGACTATTTACCAATTTTGTATGTGGTCTCCATCTATTCAAGCAGAAAAGATGTATGAATCTTGTTTTCATACATCTGCAGTCTCATCCACGTTAAAAATCACCTGTCCACATTAATGAATTGACTGTCATACCATAGATTGCTTTTTCCTTTCATAATGCAATTAAAAATGATACTGTTAACTGTATTTATTAGCACTACAGTAAATATTTTGCTTCATCATCTCTTATGAAACAGCTGGAACCTCATGTATGTTGCTTAGTCACTGCTGAACCTCTTGGTCTCAGTCTGTGTGGAAAGAAATGAGTAGGTGTGGAGTTGATATTTCTCTTTAATACAAATAAATCCTGATGCAGTTGCACTGCCGAAGGTTTTCCAAATAAAATACAGATTTTGCACTTGTCAAAGAACAGAGAACTTACTACTACTCAAAGATACTGTTTTCTAAAACTTTAAGAGCATTGGGTTCCAGAGGTATTCAGAGCAAAACTTACTTACAGTAAAGAGCAATTTGGATTCATAATTTCTTTGGGACATGGTACTTTTTGATTACTTGCTGAAGGAAAACAGGACTAAACCAGCTGGTGCCAACGTGCATTTGACTTTTATTCTCTCTACAGTTAAATTTTTCACATTTCCCCCCTCACTGACTCGATGACTGTGTTTTAATATTATTTTCCAAAACACCTGCTGTTTACATATAAAAATACCAATATGAATTACTTGGCAGTTTAAACAGTAACATTAGGCACCATCTATTTTAGAAACTCTCTGATGGAATAGTACCAGAGGTGCATATAACAAACATTTTTATCTTTAAAAAACCCACCAGAGCAAATGCATTGTTGCCTACATATTTAATTTCCTGACAATCAATTCAAGCTACAACTGCAATTTTTAAAAATAAATTGCTCTGCTGCATACATTGGGAGAAACTTATAATACTGTTATTATTCCTGAGAGTTTCTGATGCCTGTAGACTAATTTGTATAGCTGCTTACAAAGTAAATATGTATAAAAAGGCTTCAAACTATGCAAAATAAATCCAGTGAAAACAAGACCTTTAAAAATAGATTTTAGGTTATAATAATACTGTATTTTAGTTTATAGTTTTAGCTAGCATCCTAGTTCAACGCAACAGTAGTTAACAGAATTTTCATGCTAAGTATCCAAACCATTTGGGCATGTTAAGGTGATGTGTTAAATGAGAAATTTGTGAAATATGAATTCCTGAAGCTGTTTTAACTTAAGGGTAATTCTTTGCATTTCTGTAATAAGGGGAAGCTCCAAACTCGGTTCTGCCAGCGTAATGATTTGACCAAAAGTAGTGTTCTGTCCTTTTGAAGAGTTGTTACAAGATGCAAAAGCTGCGTTGTTGTGTGAGAAATATATGAGAACAGGAATACTTTGTTCTTAAAAGATGAGAATTTCTGAGGAGAAAACTCTGTCTTCCCCATTAAGCATTATTCTAAACAATGATAACTTGCTGTTTTGGAATATTATAAACTGATGATAGTACCTTCACATGTCAAGAACCACTGGATATATGGATTCATATATATACATAGAAAAGTCTGAAGTGCATATACTACTAATTACACTAATTTTTTCCTTTCATTGTGATGCTTAAATATTGCTTGCAACTTCAGCATTAAAAACTCTCAAACAATGAAACTTAGAGCATTTTATTTCATATTGGTACTGGGTTATCACTTGTTTAGAATATAGCATAATTTCCCAAGTTTCTTCAAGATTTTCTTATACAATGCCCAATAGTGCTTTTGGCAAGGATTCTGACCTGCATGATTCAAGCAGCCTCAACCAAAAAAGGGGGGGAAACAGTGTATAATAACTTCTCCAGAAAAGGAGTTAAGGGTTATTGTTTTCCAGAAAAGAAGCCATCATTCTGCTACAAGTGCATTGGTCAAGTTACATACAAATTGTATTGAGGTTTCAGTTTAAGCACAAGAGCTTCTTTTCTTCACGTAGGAGAGTGAGGACTGGGGAGTAAGAACTAATCTTAAACAGAGAGCTAAGTGATTACTAAGCACTTTGTTTTCTTTCCAGATTAAAACAAATGGAACATATGGCACTAAATTTGAAACACAGTTAAACAGTGACCCTTTTGAAGACTTGTCATTTAAGCTGCTTGTGTCCAAGATGCAGACATCTGTTCGAACATCACCCGTTACCAGTTTAAACCAAAAGGAGCTGATACAGTTGCCTTCAGCAACACAAAGAAATGCTGATACTTCAAATACTGTAAATTGCATGCCAGCAGTTCCTCCCATTCCAACCTTTAATGCATCCCAGGAACATCAGCGCAGCTCTCCAAATCCATTTACTACTGGACTGAACTGCACAAATCCATTCACTGAAAGAACTCCTAATGCTGGAAACCCATTCAGAACGGAGACGCAAGAGTCTGGAGTAACTTCACATTTCCTAGAAGGACAGGTCGCTTGCAATCCTTTCCCTTCTCTAAATCCCCCCAGCTGTAATACAAGCAAGCCTGTATTTTGTGTCAATGCATCTGATAACACTTCTTGCTTGCGAAGTAAAACTCTCATGGTAAAAAATATACAGCCAAAAGGATGGGTAACATTTGATGACGAGGAGGAGAATTTCAACATAAAGCTAAAGCCATCTAGAAGTGTTCCAGATTTTAAGCAGATCAGCTCCAGGAAGTCAGCTGGATCTCCAGATTTGCTGGGCACTGATCAAAATACTTTTCTCGGTTCAGACTTTCATTTTGATAATGACTGGAATAAGTGTTCTACTGATTGCTTCTACACAATGCCAGCAAGAAGACCACCTGCACCTCCTATACCATCAAGATTAACCAGCAACATATCCCCTGCAAATCCATTCACTTCTTTGGCACCTAAGGTGTCACCAACACAAGATTTTACAGAACGATAGACGTTCAAAAATGTAAGAGGTTGTATTTGTTGCTACATTTATCCAGTAGAATAATTGGGCATTTGAGATTATTCTGTGTGCAATAATTAATTGTCAAGTGCACTGAAACTTAACTCATCAACAGCCACTATTGTTTGTGTACAAATTTTGAATATGTATATATGGTAGAGCACAAAAAATTATCTGAAATCTATTAAAAACCCAGTGTAATAGTATTTGAATAGACAAAGAAAAGAAGGATGAGCTACTAATCTCATTAAAATACCCCAATCTTGGAAAGAGTTTTTTGTTTAGGGAGCTTTCTCATTTTTGTTCCTCTCTGTGGAATTTCAAAAACAAAGCTCCCTGCTGGTAGCCTCCCCACTCCCTTTTTACTGGTTTTTTGTTTTTTGGTTTTTTTGATTGATATTTATAAGTATTTACCAAAGAGCTGCCAAAGTTTATTGAGATTTGAATGTTGACAAGTATTATTTAGAAGTTGTTTTAATTTATAACAGAGGCTATGGGTATTTGTAAGGTTTATATTTGAACTTGAGGCACAAGAATAATAATTTCAAGAGACAAGCAAAACTTTGCATATTCAGTATTTGACTTTAATTTTTTGTGTCAGTACATTTCAGCTTTTATATCTTATTACTACATATACTCACTAGCATTACTTCAGAACAATTGTTGCATATCATCCATTTACACTTTACTGTTTTTAAAGATACCCTTTTTTCCACAACTTGGAAACAACTGATACCACAACTTTTCTCTCAACCTCTGGGGAAAAAAAATCCTTTAGGGTTTGGGATATAAAGCAGCCTTTACCAGGTACAGACGACATATTGGAGCTGGCTCATCCCAGTCTCCTCTTTTGCAGGTCAGAGGGGCTAGTTTGTCTTATAGAAAGACCCAAGTGAGAGAATCAGCAGCCATGTTAAAACATCCAAAGAGAAAGTAATCTCGTGTGTCTGGGCCATCTGCCCAGCATCCTCCCAGTCTACTAGACTAGTTTTTTAAATCTGGCTTTCAAAGCAGATGGGAGAATGGTACTTCTCTGAGCTGAACAATATAATTCTTTCACTTTGACCGTTGAACCTGAGTGACTTTTCCTTGTCCAGAGACTGGGACCATCCAGGTAAAGGCAAAGTCACCATTCCACATATTATGCTATAAAAAACACAACTCTTTCTGCTTTTATGATTTTCTAAAGCTCAGACAAGATTACATAAAATACAGTGTGTTGTTATCTTGAGGCAATTTGAGGTAACTGATTTTCTTAGCTCCATTTCTGTATGCTATAAATCCTTTCAGTTCTCCTTAGAATTTGGAGTGTCTCAAGATACAGCCTGTAGAGGCAGTTGCATATTTTTATCCAATGCTGAATGTGTCACAAGGTTGTCACCCACCAGAGGACTCCAAATACACACCTACTCACACTGGCTTTCTGGCAAACAGACTCAACTGGTTCTGCAAAACCAGGGACTTAACACACTAGCATTATATTTATAGTGGCAAAATACAGGCTGACAGTACTTTTTAAAGAAAAAATTTTTAAAAAATCAAATGCTATTGAAACATTATTTATAAAAGAATCCGTTCTTCCTTTAAACAATATATGGTAAAATAATCCACTCTTCCTTTTATCAGTACATGGTTAGCCATGAGCCGCGGTTGGTTGAAGGAGTGACAAGAGTGAGTTTATATTATATTGTGCTTTTTTTTTTTTTCCTCCCCAGTTCAGGTCATTAAACAGTACTTGTACATTTTAAACAGCCGCGGAACTTGTACGCTTTTGTGCTTCGGTGTGTGATTTACCTTGTTTTAAACTGTTGCGCTACACATCCCTGTGGTTGGTGTTTCGGTATATCTTTACATTAGCAAAACAATTCGTCGATGGAGGCTGAGGGAATCTTCTTTTCGCTAGCCAAGAGTTACGTGATAAATATGTTCTCTGTTGAATATTTAATTGCGGTGATTAAAAAATACTGTCTAAAATGTACCTGGTACGCAGCACCTCTCCCACCGTACAGGATTACGGCGAAGGACTGCGAAGATCACGGGAGATGTTCCCAAGAAGCTGTGGTGTGCGTTTATCTATCTCTCTAGCTAGCCGCTGTAACGTGTATTAACGGACATAACTACTCGCAGAAGTGCTGAGAATACTAAGAATTAAAACTAAGACTCGCTCGACGCCTGTTCCGTGCATCCTGTGTTCCCTCCGCCAGCCGCCTCCGGCCAACCTCACCGTGTCCTCGCTTTGCGGGCCACCGCCATTCATTCCTTCCTCGGTGCGTCCCTCCGTCCCTCAGCTGCGCCACCCACTGCCTGTGGAAGGCGGCGGTGTATTCATGAAAATAAACGTATCTCCCCCAGCGGATTTTTATCTTTTTCTCTCTTTGTCTCTCGCGGGAGAGCAGCTCCGCCACCCACACTCCCCTACACCACCCGAGCCGCGGGCCCTTTAAGAGACTGATGATGACACGGGAAGAGCCGGAAGCGGAAGGGCGGGCGGAGAGGGCCGGTGACGGCTGAGGCGGTAACGGCAGCCGGCAGCTCGGTGGTTGC
>VZTY01006823.1:110829-161033 GCA_013400935.1 Turnix velox | reverse complement strand
TTAGAAGAGACCAATCCACACCTCTTAACAGCTTTCTTTCACGTACTTTAGAGAGCAGTAAGATCTCCCATCAGTGTTCTCTCCAGGCCAAACAGCCCCAGCACCCTCAGTCACTCCTCATAAGACTTGTTCTCCGGATCCCGTACCAGCTTTGTTATCTTTCTCTGGATCCTCTCCAGCACCTTGATGTGTTTTTCGTGATGAGGGGCCCAAAACTGGATGCAGTGTACTCAAGCTGTGGCCTCACCAGTGCCAAGTACAAGATGACAATCACATCACCAGTCCTGCTGGTCACGCTGTTTCTGATACAGGACGGGATGCTGTTGGCCACCTTGGCTACCTGCGTACACTGCTGGCTCATATTCAGTCATCGATCAACCAGCCAACACCCCCAGGTCCTTTTCTTCCCAGCAACTCTTTAGCCACTCTTCCCCAAGCCTGCAGCACTGCATGGAGTTGGTTTGACCTATGTGCAGGACTTGGCTCTTGGCCCTGTTGAACAACTGTCCTTGACCCATTGATCCAGTCTGTCCAGATCCCTCTGTAAACCCTTCCTACCCTCCAGCCGATCAATGCTCCTGCCCAACTTGGTGGTGTTTGCAAAGTTGCTGAGGGTGTGTTCAATCACCTCTGCCAGATTGTGTTAAAGAGAACAGCCTCCCACTGCAATACATGCTTATTTATTACAGAGATTACAGCCGTTCACTGACAGATGGATAGTTTGTGAAATGATTTGTTAGTTTCATCACTTTATAATGATGAAAATTAAGAACTATGCTGTGTACTTGAAAAAAGGCTGCTCATCTCTGACTGAGAAACAATTTTCCATTAACTTGTTTAAGAGTGTCCACAAGGAGGCAGCATTCTCTTACCTTTATAACATTTGTTACTTGAAATATTGGAACTGTTAAATCGATAAACAAAACCTTCTCTTTCAGATGCACCTTGGTTTTCTTCTGTCTGTTGCAGTAGGGTTTGGAGTGATATCTAGAATTTGATCTTACAGATCTCTCCATAAGCTGTGTAATAAGCTAAGCTTTGATCTTTTTGCTCACATGTGCTTTATTTTTCTTTCCTCAAGTTTCAGTACCCTTCTCTAGCCCTCACTCAAATTCTGCTGTTTTGAATCTTGTTTACAAGTCACAAGAACTTGGAACAATAGATTTCCCATCCTGTTTTTGTGATCATACATATACTTATTTGAATGCTTGTATCTCACAGACATCTGGTACTCACTACCTCCTGCACAATTTAGTGAAGATTTTAATTCAGTTTTTTGCTTGCACACCTCAGTGTAAGCAAGCTGAATGGATGGGACAAAAGTGTAGTGATGGAAGTCAATAGGCAATTGAGAAAATTTCTGCCCTTTGTATCTTTGTGCAGCCAGTCTGAAAGGTTCCTTCCAACCAAGGTGATTTCGTGGTTCTCTGGTTAGCTCTGTCACATATCTCACTCTTACCTTTGAACTGACTACTGACTACAAAGCATATTTTCTGCATACTTTTTCAAATTACCAATGATCCCTGCCTGTGTTTCAGAAACAAGTTCAGGCCAATGTGTGTGTTGATATGGAGATGGTGAAAGATGCATTGGACCAGCTTCGAGGGGCCGTGATGATTGTGTATCCAATGGGATTGCCTCCACATGATCCAATTCGTATGGAGTTTGAAGATAAAGAAGACTTGTCAGGAACTCATGTATGCAGTGATGTATTTGGATTATGTGTAGTGCCCAGGTTAAATACAGGCTCTTCTATTCTCTATTTTATCTATTTTTTCATTTGCATGAGAGATTTCATATAACATTGGGTTTGGATGGTTTACATAAAAGCACACACCAGTAGCATAACTAGACACATTACATATGAAGCTGAGTTCAGGTAAGCTTTGGAGGCATTTTAAATAGCTTGTAATTTCTTTCTTATGCCAGTATTGAGAATTTATTGTCCAAAGTGTTTATGTTAGATATGAATGGGATATGAATTAAGACGCTATAGATTAATACGAGGAAAAAAGATGTAGTAGAATTATAGTATAAAAGTGAATGACATCAGTCTTTTTGTTAAGAATTCCAGAAAGATTTTCCCAGATTTTTTTTCTGATTTTGAAAGAAAAAAAAGGAAAATACCAACAACCATGTCTGTTCCTTTGTCACAGGCTGGACTTGAAGTTATAGAAGAATCAGAAGCACAACTATGGTGGGCAGGAAAGGAGTTGAAAGAAACAAAATTACTCTCTGACTATGTTGGCAAAAATGAGAAAACAACCATAATTGTCAAGATACAGAAAGTAAGTTTTCTTGGGAGATTTCTTTGCAAGTTATTCACCTTTGGCTGTCTAATTTTCTATGGAAGAAAAGGAGTATGAGCTGGATTAGATCAGTTTAGTCTTAAAATTACATTTTTTTGAGGCTTATAATTTACTATATTCTGTGATTTCCTTTAGTAATTCCTTTGCTTGTCAGTTAATTACTCCAGTTGCTTTTACTTGCTCCATAGCACTCTGCTAGAGCACAGCAAAGAGATATTTAAAAATAGATTGAATACCAAGAGAAAAGCTAAAAAAGCCTCAACTGGCTTTTCAGTTTGCTTCAGAGCCTGATCTCCCAGAGTGTTCTGCGAGAACTCGCTGACTGTTACTAATAAAAAGAAGCTACTGAGTCTGCATCACCCAATGGTGCAGTTCTCCTAAACTGAAGTAGCTGAAGTTTTTCTAAAGAGATGAGATTTTCCGGTCATTAGATGCATTGAAACAGTTGAAGCCTTCTGTATTGATTGTGAGCATAGGTCTAATGAGTTATCCTGTGTAGTTACTTAAAGTAGAGCTTAAATGAGGCAAGGACCTCCTGATGCTGCAGACAAAGCCAGTTATTAAGTGTACGCTTAGGTCTGATGCAACAGTTGTCTTCTTGCAATATTAGAATTAGTGTGAAGGTACTGGGACTGTTGATCATTTTTGGACAAAATGATTTTGTACTAACTGTGCAGTTGTGTTCATTTCTGGTGAGAGTGCCATACTTGTAGGAAGAATTTGGTATTTCAATTCATCTTCAGAGCTTTGTGAGAAGATGGTCACCATGTTTGTGAGACTGTGTATCTGTCTTTATATATAAAATCACATTCAAAGGGTGCTTTTGTGAATGTCAAATACTTCAGTATTTACCTATAGCTCACAGTTACTCTGAAGCTGCATTTTGCTTCCATGTCAGTGAGAGCTTCTCTGCAACAGAAAGCATTAATGGTTTCAGTAAATCTTGATATCTGCAGGTGCCTTAGTAGAATTACCCCAAAAAAAGTAAAGTGATTTGTGTGTTTGCCATTTAGAAGGCCAGAATTGCTTTCTTTTTCCTGTCAGGGTGACTGAAAAATTGTTTGACAACTCAACAGCTATTGAAGTGTAGGCTCCCAGGAAAGTTGCCTCACTGTCTAATTAGATGATGGACCTCTTCAGAGAATGCAAAGTAGTACAGTGTTTTTCTGTCTGACAAGAGATGCCTGCATTCTTGTATTGGAGTGCTAATCTAAACCACCTTAGGCCCTTTCAGTATCAGAGAGGATTCACTGTCTCCATTCAAACTGTTGCATTTGCTATAGCTGACAGTAGTTGACAGTAGCTGTCATCAGCTGTTTTCTGCTGTGTGCATCATTTCTTCCATGAGGACAGCTGATGGAAAAAAAAAAACCAACACAACTTATTTTATTTGTAGCAACAAATAAAATTTCTTTTGTTTATAGTGTTGTGTAACTGCCTTCCTTCTCTGCTTTACTAGGGCATATGCCCTCTGTATTATCAGTCTTTTGTCAGAGGAGCTAAAGATGGATAGGCACATCCTGAAACATCTGGAATGTCCTTAAAGTAGAGAAATTTACTATGTCTTTTAGACCAGAAACTTAAGTAAAATGGACTCAATCCCATTTGCAGTTTCCATAGGTGACCACAAAATTGACAGCATGATTCAGATGCTGAGATGAAAAAATAACCCTTACTGAATGCAGCCGAAGCTTCTCAACATTTATTTTCCTGTCCTGAGGGACCTTATTAAAGTTGAAAAATCCCATTGTCTGAAGAAAGATTTTGCTATCTTTGTGTAGCAGCTTCTCTTTTGTGTCCCAAATGCCATTATAAGTAAAATTTATGATTTCCCTTTCAGAGAGGACAAGGAGCTCCAGGGCGTGAACCTCTGATTAGTCATGAAGAGCAAAAACAGATGATGCTGTATTACCACAAAAGGCAGGAGGAACTTAAGGTAACAGTATCTTTTTACTGTCTGCGGGCACTAAGCCCAGATTACATTTCTTACTGTGGCCTCAACCTATTGGTTCTATTCGCAGAAACTAGAAGAGGATGACGACGACTCATTTCTAAACGCCGAGTGGGCAGACAATCACGCTTTGAAAAGGCAATTTCATGGTGTAAAAGACATCAAGTGGGGTCCAAGATGAGGCTCTGCAAACACATTTTTTCCTCTTTAAGCTGTTTCATTGATAAACTTGTTTGCAACGAGTGTGCAGTAGATTCTTCTGAAAATAGCTGAATTTGTCCCTTCCCTCGCAGGTACCTGTTTCAGCCTTAGGTTTTCAGTTAAAGTTTACATTTCTGCATACCTGTAGCAGCACTTGTTTCTGCAAAGAATGGAAGCAATCCTGTTGAAGTTTGTTATTTTCTTAGAAATTTCTGGTTTGAATATTGAAATATTGAAGTATTTCATATGTAATATATCTAGTAAATACACATGAGAATGTTTGGAATGGTCTTTATACTTTCTTCCCAATTCTTGCATTTCTTTTAGATGGTGCAGTCTGTAAAAGGTAAAGCATTTTATGAGAAATCAGTTTTCCCGGGCTAATCCAGTGAGTTTGTGATTTCTTTGCATTTCAGCATAGCTAATTCCAAACTATAATTTTTAAATTAGGTGACCTCTTAACGGTTGTTTGAAAGAAATATTTTTATATAAACACACATGACACAAAAATTCTCATGGAATGCTTCATTTCCATTCCTTTGGTTTAGTTTTCATTGAGGTTGGAAGCCAACCTAATGACCCCATTCACTTCAATAAGCCATGATGCTTTTATGTAAAGATTGGCAGAAATCTATTTGCAGAAGTAAACATCCTCTGTAAGAGACTTGGAATGAATGAAACCAAATATGATGGGCAAGATCTCTAATATGGAAGTAGTTCCAAGATTGTGACTGGGCTGGAAGTGTTTAGTTTCTAACAAATCAGCATTTTAAAATGAGAAATCATGAAATTTATTAGAGAATGTCTCCAGTACATGCTTGATGTTTAGAATCATGTCACTGTTTCTGAAATTTATCATTGGTCAGTTCTTGGTTCAAGGTCAACAAAGGAAATGTGAGTAGACTTGAAGCACTGGTTTTGGTTGTTCTAAAGAGGATTCTGATTTGGCATACTATATAAGTAATGAGTAATTAAATCTCTAGGATTATCTAGACAGATATTGTTGTTTAGAAACAAGTTGTTTAAGTGCTACAGGTTTGTACTTCTATGGAGGCAGATGGGCATCCTCTTCAGGTCACTGAGCAGAGGTTCTTCCTTGCCAGAGTGTCTTGAAAATTCTGTATGAAGATCAACTGAATATTTTAAAAAGAAGTGAACTGTGGGCACTTAGAGCCAACAATTAAAATTACTTCTTCGTTCATACCCCGAAGTAGCAGGAGCTGAGAATGCTTACTTTTCAACAGTTTTGCAGTACAGAAGAGCAAGCCAGCTGAGGAGCTTGGGTCTGGTGTTTGCATTGTACTTCTGGAGACCGAGTTGCCCCTGCACACGTCTACTTTTCCACTCAAGCCAAATTGCATCATCTTCCCTAACTCCATTAGTCTCAAGAACAGGCAGCTGCTCATCAACAAGTAGTTTATTCTGAATTTTAATGTGAATTTTACAGGTGAAACATTACAGCACTGTAGTACTAGGGCTGCTCAGCAGCTCTGGAAGTCAGATGTGTTTGCTATCTGAACTTACATCCACATTAGACATTTTTCATTGATTTTTTTTTTTTTTGTCTTATTCATCCCCTAATCCTAATGGTGGGAGGGCTTAGTAGCAGAGACTTCTGAAAACACAAACATTTGAGATACCATCAACAAGAAGCTTCCTCCCTTGCCAGACCTACCAGTGCAGCAAGATGGAAGTAAATTCTGTGGTCACTGTCTGCTAAAGATGCCTGGCTGTGGCTCTCCAGGTTCTCAGATCTCAATACTGCTGTTGTTTGAGTCATTGTAACATAAAAAAGTGATTTTTTCACTGCTTTTTTTCCACTGCAATTAAAAATCATAATTTTCTTTAAGCATTAATATGGTTGGAGAGATGCTGACCAAGTTAAACTGAAGTGTTTGTTGAACTTGCATCTGGAAGATTGAATACAGGAAAGAGAGTTAATGCCCTTAACGATTAATGGTGGTTTTACTTCAGTCACTTCATTTAAGGAAAATTTCATGTCTAGTCATTTTTTTTGGAATATCAACTTCACAATAACATGTTTTTTACCAAAGAAAGACCAGTATGTGAGTTTTTTCTAAGTTGCAAAACTTTTAAACTACTTGTAATTATTTCAGTGCATCAAGAATATTAAGGGAGTTTTAAAAGATTACCTTGTTCTGTAGCTCTGTCAGATGAATATCAGCATCCTGTACAGCTCTTTGGGGGTTTTTAACCATTTTTGTAGCTGATGGTTTTTTTCCCTGGTGTGCTTCTATGCCATCATCAAAGGGTGGAGTGGGAAGATCTGGAAATACTTAATTTCTTAATATTGCTGGCATCATTGCAACCCACAGACATACAATGAGTCTTCTCAAGCTGTAACTTGGACTGACAGACTCAGTGAAAACCATTAGAAATGGTTTTCAGTGAAACCATCATAAAATGATAAGATTAATTTATTATAAAAATTGTTAGCTCCCATTCCTGATCAGTCCTATTGGTTGTAAGAGACCCAGGTCACCACAGGTGCTGTTATGGTTTTTAAGGGAATTCTACAGATAGAAAACCTCTCTCTCCTCTCCCCTCTCTTGTGATGTTCTCCGTATCGGTTTTCATGGGAACGTGTACAAATGCTGTCTGAGGGCCCAATTTTTCAAAAGTGGTTCAGGAAAGTAATTATTTTGTTAGGGAAATTGTATATGTCCTTAAAAAAGTCAAATTACTTGCTGTAGATTAGTGACTTAGGGTTGTTGAACATTTGTTTCCTGCTTCTTGAACAATGTTCTAAAACATATCCTTTTGGCATCCAGAAAAAAAATGTAACCCTGTTTATAAGGTTCTAAGCAAGCTGTGAGGCAGCCTGGCACATGATAGCCAGGGAAGAATTATAACCTGGGTGTTCCCAAACTGAATTCCTGTAGGGATTACTGTATTTCCTCTGCTGCCTGTGACAGTATTTGCCACTCCCCAGAATCTCATCTTTAAGAAGCTTACTGAGAAGAGCCAGCTATGCCACATGAGTTTTGATGTGCCAACCCTGGATGCAGATTTCCAAAAGATGGACTGCCTTTCTGCTGGAGGTGGAAATCTGCTTGGGTACCAGGAATTGCAATGTCACCTTGCCTAATGACGCTTATTTATTGGTACTTACTTGCCTGCTCCTTGTCATTCAAAAGTAGCCTTTTTTTATTTACTTTGGTTTAGTCATAACTTCATTGAGATTAGTGGCCTTGGCAGGAAGCTTGCCAGATGTTTTGGATCAGTTATAATGAATGCTTGAAAATAACCAACTGAATCCCTCTTACAAATAGAGCTTTCATCTTAGATTAGTATTATTCTGAGGAGTTTGTTCTGCAAGCTCCCTCTCCTGTAAATAATTGAAGTCAGCGTTGGCTTTTGGCCAGTTGATTCAACGTTCTTGAGACCAGGAAAGGATTCAATAGCAGAGGAGACAAAATGAAAACAACATAAACCATAAAGTGTCTATACGCCCCGGATCTCGTTTGTTAAACCTCACTGCACATCCACAACAGCAAGTGACTGGTTTTCCTTGTCAAAACTCTGACGTGTTACTGCCTCCTTCCCCCCAGCAGAGTTCTCCCTCTGGCTGGCATACGTGTCAAAGGAGGCCAAGGAGCTTTACTGTGTTTCCAAGACTTGTTGAGAGTTGCTGTTTCAGTGAAAAAGAGACTTCTAGTTTATCATTTTACACAGAATTCTGAGGGGGCATTTGAACAGGACCTTTGATTATGAGAATTATAATACCAATATTTGCTTTCTAAAAGTGAGGGAAAATCAGGTACAGGAAATAATTAACACAGAAGGAACTCTTTTTTAATTCTGTCTACCTTTGGCTGCTGTTCTCTGCTGTAATTGTTCATTTTCTACTTCATCTGATCTTCTGAGATCTCACAAGAGTGTCTGTAGATTTGCTGGCTTCATTTGTAGCGGCCAAAACAGAATAAACGTACTGAAGGAAGATGAAAGAGTACAGGAACAAAGCAAAGCCTATAGATATTTGAATACCTGAGGAATTTTATGAGATAGGAATATCATGCGTAGGTTGTGAAATTTGCAAAAGGACTTTATCTTTCCTTGAGACTTTTTAATTCTGGAAGCCTGACAGTGGGCATGCCCTTCTAGAGGAAAAATATATTCTGTATCAAAGGACAAGCAAAACAGAACACTGCTAAAATGTTTACTTAGTGGCCATATCACCATTCTGATTAATGGACATTAATATTATGGGTCGTGAGAATTGTTAATTACAATCTTTAACGTGCCATTGAGGTTTCCTTGAACAGGAGAGTGAGAGGAAGTGAGGCATGGGCACTGGGTGCTGCGGGGCAATGATTCCTATTGCCACTTCATCTCCAGGGATGAGCTCTACTCCCAGAGTAGAGGATGGGTACCTCTCCATAACCGTGGAAGGCTGATGCTGCTCCAGGAGTCGGCCTGCCCCACATCCTCTGTGGGTTCTTGTTACCCCACAAAGATATTTTTCTGTTTTGTTTCACTGTGTGAGAGTCAAGTGCAAAAGCTACTGGGGAGCAGGAATTTGGCTGTTGTACTGGAAGGTCTTAGAGCAAGGTGACCCTAATATACACACAGTGTTTTAAAATACTCCAGTGATGTTTCCTGGTTACTTTCTCTCTCCTCCCCTTTCCTTCACCTCGTGTTCAGTTGCAGATTTTGCAAATGTCAGGCAGGGACCACTGTCCACGTTGCTGTGCCATGGGGGAAGCCCATGCAGTGTTACGGGCTTGGGGCAGAGTGGTTGAAGAGCTGTCAGGCAGAAAAGGACCTGGAGGTGTTGGTCAGCTGTGGCTGAATATGAGCCAGCAGTGTGCCCAGGTGGCCAAGAAGGCCAACAGTGTCCTGATTTTAAGTCAGAAATAATGGGGACAGCAGGAACTAGAGGAATGATCATCCCCATGTACTCAGCACTGCAAAGAAGTTGTAGAGAGGCAGGAGGCAGTCTCTTCTTCCAGGGAACAGATGATAGGCCTCAAGTTGTGCCAGGGGAGGTTTAGACTGGATATTAGGAAAAGTTTCTTCACCATGAGCATTGTCAATCATTGGAATGGGTTTGAGTCACCATCCCTGCAGATGTTTAAAAGATGTGTGGATGTGGTGCTGAGGGACATGACTTAGTGGTGGATTTGCCAGTGTTAGGGTAGCAGCTGAATTTTGTGACCTTAAAGGTCTCTTCCAGACTAAACGGTTCCATGATTCTATGGGGTATGTGTGGTGGTCTGTCCATGCTGTAAAGGCAACCTTGGGGGGGGAAATGAACACGCTCTCACTGACCTCATGATAGAGGAGGAGCCCAGTGCCTGTGCCACTGCTTTCAGCAGCTCTGACGTCCTGCCAGGGTGCATCTCTTGTTCCTTCTTAGCACCAACAACTGTGGGAGCTGGGAACCTTCAAAAATCTGGGGCCAGAAAACAGAGAATGCTTCACCATGGGCTTCAGGGTCTCACTGCCAGCAGATGGGAAGTTTTGCCAGCTGCCAGTGACCTCCTGTGCCTACATACTCTGACATGTTGGTCTTGGATGAGAATGCAGTTCATTACATCTGCCAGGTTATCTTTAGTGTGCAAGTCAGGAGTTGCCATGAGCAGAAGTTCACACCTTTCCTCTGGCTGGTCCCATCCTTGCCCACTATCTCAGGGAGCTGGGGAGGTGGTGGCCGTGGGATCCCTGCAGGCTGTCCCCTTCGTGGCATACAGCCCTGACTGCCCACATATGATGGAGATGTGATTATGTGTCACTGAACCTCATCTGCTGCCTGTGTCAAGAGCTGTGTGTGTTCCCAACCTGTGCTCTGGTGAGAATGGAGCTGTGTTGAGAATAGGAAGTTTATAGTAAAAAGAGGAAATTTGGCCCTTACTCAAGGAAAAAAAAAAAGTAATTATTGTTTTATTCCAAGGGTTGTGTTTGTGAAAGCATTTCTCAGCAAAGGCTGAATAATACAATCAAGTACTTACAATGTTGCAGTTAAAAATTTGAGTGTGGGGATTTTTTTGCCTGGATGATTTGGATAGAGCTGCCCCTCACATTACTGTGCAAGTGTCTGGGGTTACCAGTGTCTAACTAACCTCTGCTTTGTGTCTCACCCAAGGATCAACTGCTACAATTGAAAGATTAAACTCATAGTTGTCCCCAGTGCAGTGGTCAGCTGTTGAGTTTGCAGCTCTGTGTTTTCCTGCCTCACCCATCCTCAGCAGTGCCTTGTGGTGTCCTTCAGCAAAGGACTTTTCACCTCTTCCCTTATAAAGAAGTTTTTTTGGTTCCTGTGTTTTGAGTGGTGGACCTACAATGTGACTAAAGGGCTGGAGAGTGGGGGTTGTTGTAGCTATGAAGGCTGGCTTCCAGATGCGGTTCAAGCTGGTCATAGACTCCTAAACCAGTTTAGGTTGGGAGGATCTCTTGAGGGTTGCTGGTTCTACCACGCACTTGGACTGGAGCCTAGTTCTGAACTAGATCCAACTTCTAAACTAGATCATGTTGCTCAGGGTACTGATTTTTCAAAAGAAAACCATAAGGCAGGCAGCTCTCATGACTGGACCTTCCAAAATTACGTCTAACTATTTACTTCCCAGATTCTACTACTAGTTGATTCTACTGCATGAAGAAGACATGAGCTGCAGCTGACACCTTCAAGCTCTCATTTCCTCAGGGGAAGAGAGACTGGGCACTGCATCCATACCTTCAGGTGTTAAAAAGTTCTTAACCAGGTTTTACGTGGTCTTAAAAATACAGTGGTCTGATGAAAAGTCCTGAGGAGCTGTACAGGGCTGGGTCAATACTCACCCCTGGCACACTGGTGACCCTGTACAGCTGTAATATCTCTACAACAGGAGTTGTTAATGGATAGCCACTGGTGCACACACCTTCCACTGGTGTGTTTCTCAGATTCCCTGTGTGTTTGAAAGCATGTTCCCAGCATCTTATGCTTCTCCAGGCTGTAACCAAGTGATATGGCTTTGGCTGGGATGGGGTTGACTTTCTTGCTAGCAGCCAGTGTAGTGCTATGTTTTGGATTTGGAATGGGAATAGTGTTGGTAGTAATGGTTTTTGTTGTTGCCAAGTGGTTGAGGCCTTTTTTGTTCCTCATTCTGACCCACCAGTGAGTGCAGAAGATGTTGGGAGGAGACACAGCTGGGTGTTACTGGGGATTTTTGGCTGTCACATCACACAAGCATGATGCACTCCACACCTGAGTGGCTGCTGATGAAAGGTGTGAGTTTCAGAAGGATTTATTTGCTACAAACTCACCCAAGGATTACTGCTGGAAAACTCCAGGTTATTTGAAAGGCAGGAGTGGGGAGTTGAAACAGCCACACCAGCACTGCACTTGCAGCAAGTTTAGGTCTCACCACTGATTCATGTAATTTACAAATTCTCTCCATTCCCACAGCTGTCTATGTAGCATGGACCTAACAGTTACAGCCAAATAAGCTGAAAGATCTCCTTTGAACTCTTTTCTTCTTAGGTTGCTTTTCTGGGTGGTTGTGGAGATTTTATTGCTGAAACTTCATCCTTGTTAGCCCCAGAATGCTCTCCCTGGAGCATTGCTGCTATCCTGTGACACTCTGCTCAGTGGTATTTTTGTTCTTAGCCTGGCAATGAAGTAGATCCCAGCTATGGCATTTCTGCTTCTTGGGGTTTTTTTAAGCTTATGCATCCCACTAATAACTAGGGAAATGCATCTCCTTCTTACCAGTGTTCCAGTAAAACAGACCTGGCACCAAGATGAGCCTGGCTCACTGTAACCACTGTTTCTCTGTAGTGGGCAGATGCTGTGTTTTCCCAGAAGACTGTGATTTTCCCAGAAACTTGGGTCAGGTAAGTTAATTTTCTGTTTTCTATACAGGAAGCCTTCTCTGTAGAAGGTGTCAGTTCAGAGAACCAGCATAATTCAGTGTCTTTTTCTCAGGTTTGTTCTTTTTTATTTTCACCCTAACTTTCAGACTGCTGTGAACAGTGAACACTTGGGATTGGGGTGAACCACTAATTGATAGCTTTCCTCAGTTAGACTGGGAAAGGCACAAGGTATAAAATAACAACCCTCACTCAGACTGTAAACAATTCAGTCGAAGGAACATCTCCTGAGTGACACTTGACTTCCTCATATGGAGAAAAAGCTGCTTTTCCAGCCCTGCCAAGTTACTCCTGGTTCTAGGGCTCATGATAAGGCTTTGCCACTGTGTTTGAGGATGCTTTATACAGGCATACATTACTAAATGATTGTTTTTCTCAGAATGCATTCCCACATGCTGTGAAATGATCCAGGTACTTCTCTGGCATCCATGGAAGTATTCCACTGCCTGTCTGCAGCTTTTGGCAGTGGGAAAGGAGAAAAATCAGGAGTGAATTAGGTTTGTTAAGTCATTTTCAGGCAAATATGCAAAGGTACAAAAAAATATATAGTTAATCTTTAATACAAAGGAATCTTTTCCTCCAGGGTCAAAGACATAGATGTGAGAACTGAGAGTTGAGAAAAGTGAAGTATTTTGCAGTTTTTCTCCAGGGAACTTCTAAGTTAGAGAATGGTTTCTGCTGACCTTTGGTTGCTTCATCACCAGGAATTAAGACCTCTGTTTTCAGCTGGATACTCCAAAGCAGGACTATCAAATGAAAGATGAACACCTCTCTGGGGGTGTTTAAGGCCAGGTTGGATGAGGCATCGAGCAACCTGATCTAGTGGGAGGTGTCCCTGCCCATGGCAGGGAAGCTGGAACTAGATGATCTTTAAGGTCCCTTCCAACCCAAACTCTTCTATGATTCTGTGAAGGGAACAAAACAGGGGAAGGACCTGTGGTGCCCAGAGGCAGGACCAGAGGCAATAGGCATAAGGTGGAACACAGGAGGAACCTGAATATCAGGAAATACTTTTTTACTCTGAGAAGATCAAGCAGTCACAAAGGGAGGCTTAAGGAGGTTATAGAATCTCCAGCCTTGGAGATATTCAGAAGCCACATGGACATGATCCTTGGTAGAGTACTCTGGGTGTACCTGCTTGAGCAGGTGGATTGGTTCACTTGCCCTGCAGAGCTGCCTTCCAGCCTCAGCCAGACCATGGTCCTGCAGCCACCCCTAGGACATGCTAGGTTTACCGGCGCTTGAGCAAAGTGAAAGTCTGGTGGGAAGACTAACTCATGGGTTTTGTTGTGATGTCAGCTTCAGGACATCAGAGGGACTTACAGTCAAAGAATGAGGAAAGAAAATAAACAAATTTCAGTGAGTATAAATATTGACTGCTGGACAGATAACTTTAAAAATAAATTAGCTGGAGATCAGCTGGCCTGTGGGGCCTGGCATCTTCAGGAGGGAGTTTCACTGAGGCTCAGCCTTTTGGAGGGGAGAGCCAGAGCAGAGCCCTGAGCTGGGGGCAGCTCCTGCTTGCCATGTGTCAGAGCCTGTTCCCTGCAATGAAATGACTTCCTCTTCAGAGGGTCAATAAAAGGTAAAGGATCCATTTTTTTTACTTGTACAGTCTGTCAGCAGGGGGAATTGTTGGGATAAACATCAATCCCCTTTCTTTCTGATAGGGAAATGGGTGGCACCTGCCCCCATGAGTCAGGAGGAAGGAGCCAGGTCCTCACCAGGGCTGTCCCACACTTTCCCATAGGAACGGCAAAAGGAAACCCTGCTGCCTTCCACCTTCAGGACATAAGCATGGAAGTTTTTTCCCAGCTCCAAACCTATACATCAATATGGTGCAGTGGAACTAGCTTTCTGTTGGAAAAAGGGAGAGCAGCATCCCACGGGCACGCAGCCAGGCTCCTGCATCGCACGCAGTTTCCCAGTGCCGCGGGGTGATCTAAGCTCTCCGTCCGCCCCTTTATCCTCTCTTCCTTCCGCTGATAGGGTGCTAATTGCTGCAAAGGGTTTTACTGCTGAGCACGGGATTGTGCCTTAAGTCATTTGAGCAAGACCCTTTCCTCCCTTTGGAGTTTTCCCATGCCTCACTGGGCTTTGTATCAGTAGGAAATGACAAGTCATGTCACTTCTTTGCTTTCCAAGTGTTTCGTACTACTTCACTGTACATAGACACACAGCGTCTGAGTGGGAGAGCACAATGAACTCACGAAGTATTACCAATAGGAAGTGACATTTTTCCTCCTTTTGTTTAGTTAGTTCCCCACGGGCTGCAGTTAAAATATTTGAGGCATTTTATTTAAAGACAGGAAGGTTGTGTTTTCAACTGAGATGCATTTCTGATTTAATTTTCTGTCCGATTGTAACCAAATCTGAGCAGGGAAGATTGCAAACTTATTAAAAAATTCTGAGAATGTGACCTTCAATCAAGTGTTTGCTCTGAAATGTGCTTTAATAGCAGAGAAATTACCACAGAGTCCCACTGAGGAAGTGTGTGTGTGTCAACTTCAGGAGTCTTATGGAAACTGTCACATTTCAAGCTTGTACTTCACAAATTGACCAATATAGGTGACAGCAGCATTGAAGGTCTTGAATGCAGGTTGACTTTTGCCCTTACATCCATGTTCCAGCAGTGCTTTCTCTCCTGGGCTGAGCCTAATCTGGTGGCTATATGTGCTTTAAAAGAACAAGGGGTAGACTTGGAGAGGTGGTGTGAAATGTGTCCTTGCCAGAGTGTGTCCTTGAGTTCAGATGCTGTTGTGTTATATATAATTCAGTGCTGCTCAGGAAATAATTCTCAAGCCATGGAAATTTTCACTGAAATACCAGATACTTCTTTGCAAGCCCACTCCTTTCCAGTCCTCCCAGCCCAAAAAGGGGACCCTTCTTGAATGTTACTCTCTGAAGTAACCACATCAATAGGTGGACATGCTGGAGGGACAGGATGACATCCAGAGGGACCTGGACGAGCTGGAGAAGTGAACCCATGCAGACTTGATGAAGTTGAACAAGTGCAGGTTGGTGCACTTGAGCCATGCCAATCCTCACTACCAGTACAGACTGGGAGGTGATGTGATAGAGAGCAGCTCTGTGGGAAAGGATTTGGGAGTATTGGTGGATGAAAAGCTGGACATGAGCCAATGGTGAACACTTGCAGCCCAGAAGGCCAACCATACCCTGGGCTGCATCAGCAAAGCCATGGTCAGCAGGTCTAGAGAGCTGATTCTGCCCCTTTGCTCTTGTGAGAACTCACCTGGGGACTGTGTCCAGCTCTAGAATTCTCAGCACAAGAAGTTCATTAAGCTATTGGAAAGGGTCCAGAGGAAGACCACAAAAATTATGTGAGGGCTGAAGCCTCTCTCCTGTGAGGACAGGCTGAGAGACCTGGGGCTGTTCAGGCTGGAGAAGAGAAGGCTCTGGGGAGACCTTGTACCGGCCTTCTGGTACTTGAAAGGAGCCTACAGGAAAGGTGGGGAGGGGCTGTTTGCCGGGGCATATAGTTATAGGATGAGGAGCAATAGTTTTATACAGGGCAGGTTTAGGTTGGACATTAGGAAGAAGTTCTTCACCATGAGAGTGGTGCCACACTGGAACAGGTTGCCCGGAGTGGTAGTGGAGGTCCTTCACTGGAGATATTCTAGGCCAGACTTGCTGAGGGTCTGAGCAACCTGGTCTAGTGCAGGATGTTCCTGCTCATTTCAGGGGGATTGGACTAGATGGTCCCTCCCAACATTATGATTCTATGATAACTCACTTGTAATCAGGATCACCGTCACCAGAAGAATGGGATTTACCAGGGAAAGGCTGTGTTAAGGAAACAGCAAAAAGTCTTCAAGAACTTACATTTAATTTTGCTTTATCCTGCTCATGTTATTAATACTCTTCATGCTTCTCACCAACAGAAAATGCTCTCATGTAATTCATGAGCTGCAACATAATAACCAGTTACAAGTCATGAATTCTAATGAAGAAGGTACTTCTCCATATTATCCTACCTAAATTATTTTTTACCTTTTTCATTGTTTTTTAAATTCCTGAGTGTGATAGTTGATCCCAAAACAACATAACTTAAAATCATGAAAGCCTGAAAAGTGTCTTTTCACAGAATGATTTATAGACAGTCAAGGATTTGAAACTCTCATTTTATTGCATATATTTCTTCTTACTTTACAAATAATTATATGCACCGATACAAATGTTCCTTCATAGAAGGTACATTTCTTTTTCAAAAAAAAAGGGCTAGGCCATCATCCAAAACAAGCCATTTATTGTTCATTAATATAAAATGTGTTCATATTTCTAGGAGGTGTCATATCCAAACCACTGTTCATCCAAATTTCTTGCATGATCTGCTCCCTGCGCTCTATCCTTTCAGCCAGTTCTGCTGCCTCTGTTGAATTATAACCTGAGTAAGAAGGTCTGAAAAGTCCCACTATCTCATCCTGCACATCTGAATCAGAGGAATCTTCCTCCTCCTCCTCCTCCTCCTCCTCCTCCTCCTCCTCCTCCTCCTCCTCCTCCTCCTCATTCTCGCTGGTCTCATACGCTCTGTCACTTTCTGGCACCAAGTGATCCTTCTTTCTGTGCAATTTCCTGAAGTCTTTGGAGCATGACATGCAGGCCACCAAGGCGCACAGCGTCAAGATTAATCCCACGCAAACACTGGACACAAACAGGAGAGCAGCTCTTTCTGGGTGATCTGAAATCAGAAAGCCAGTCCTTAAATACAGAAGGAACTCTGACAAACATTAGCTACCAGAAAAACCCCCAACCACCCCAGTTTCAAAGCATCCCACATAATGGGTGGAAGGTGCCTGGTGAGGCATGGGCTGCGGGAAGGCATTTTTGGTCATGCACCAAAACCACCCTGCACTGGCAGTCTGAGCGCTGCTCTCTCTACCTCTTCAAGTAACTGTGCAAAAAATCCTGGCCTCTTAATAGCACTATAAAATCCCAACACTATCCCATCTTTCTCTTATGCCTACCAGCATTCTCAACCAGCTAGAGGATGCATGCCCTGTTTTATTTTTCCAGCCATCCTGCCAAAATGAGCCTCACCCTCATGAAGAGGGGGCATGGGAAGAGCCACACGGGCAAGCATCTCGAGGCCAGGCTGAGTAGGGAGCATTTTTCTCCCTTGACATAGTCTGAGATCACTTCTCAGTATAGCAACAAGTGAGACATGTGGAAATGGCCTTTCAAAACAGGTTGTCAAAGCCAACCCTGGCCAGTTGAGATGCTGCTAGGAAGTCTCAAGACTGGTGGAGTTTGGGGAGAGCTGATGGCAGAGATCTGTCCAGCCTTCAGGCTGTGCACTTGCAAAGGCTTCTTCTCATTTTCTAGAAGAGCATCAACCTTAGCTCCAGAATTGCACCTCAGCATTGGCCTTTGCTCACATCCAAAATTCATGGCTCCCCCTGTGGTGTTACAAATCTGGTGGTCACAAATTTGCCTAAAAAAAATTTGCTCTCACATTGCTAAGTTAAAAAATGTGCCACATTCCATACCAGAGCTGGCTCGCTTTGGTCTTTGGTTATTTTTATTTTTTAATGTCTCTCAATGATCCTTACATGTAGGCAAACCAACATTCCCAAAAATGGATGTCTCCAGTGCTGCTCCCAGATCAGGATCAGGTTTTCAAAAATACTGAACAACTTGACAGTCCCCATTGAAAATATTCATTAAAAAGTCTTGGCTGCGGTCTCTAAAATTTAGAGTTTGGATCATTCAAGATGGAAAATATTCTATAAATATCAATTATGCTGTGACTGTCCCAGCCACAAGGCTGTGATTTCATTGTAATAACACTGTTACTATAAACATGGGATTACCAGTTGTGACCTTCTGAGGTGATCCTCCCTTTTTCCCAAAACGCCACAATCTAATGAACCAAATAATCTCAGCCTCATTTTCCTACCTCTAATGTATGCAAATGTAGCCAAGGAATTGCTAACGATAGTTCCATCTTTCTTTGGAAGTCTTGATTCCTTTGGATCAAGGTCAACACCTATGACAAAAGGAGGGAAAAATCGTATGACAGATGATGAAGCTACTAAGATGATACTCACCCAATAACTTTTTAGATGACACATCTTTTTCAAAACACAGGCAGGGTAGTGCCAGGCCATAGAAAACTTGCAGAACATTAGACCAAACAATAAAAAAAATACTAAAACAAAGTACGAATAACAAAGTGTTGAAAATATTGACTATCTAGAAAATGGCAATGATTTAAAATAATCTATTCTATTACCTAGTGAAATCTCCCTGCCTATTCCCATTTACGTTTTCAAAAATTACTTATTTTCATTAAGTTTCCCACATTTCAAATGGACCTCCCAGCCCAGTCATTGCAGTGCATCCCCATTATTGATGGCAACGACTATGCTTCAACCACATTGTAATTTTTATTTGCCTTTAAGAAGAGCATAACTTCTAGAACACTCTTCATCCTTGAACAACTGCTGTTTCACTTTTAGGCAGTGGCTCCGTCATTGTTAGAAGACCTTGAAGGGTCACTTGTTTTGCAGCATTGCTGCAATATCAGGATCATGCTTGTGCAAGTGCTATCCTGATCCAGCCTGTCATGCTGCCCTCCAAGAGCTGAGCTTCCATTATCTCATCCCATAAACTCTGCAGGGGGAAAATGTTTTATTTCAGTCAAAGAAAAGCAGCAAAACCCATGTATTTTTGCTGGTACATACCATCATTCTGTCTGATGGAAGACTTGCTATCAGTGGCCAGGGAGCTGACAGCTGTGAGGATAAATTTAGGAACTGAAAAGACAAAAGACAAATGACAAATTGTGTACTGTTAGTTTTAGGCACCAGATCCCCAGTAAATTACCGATCCTACTGCTACTATCCTTGGGTTTATTAAATGATTGATATGAAAGAGAATGGAGCAGGTGACTACTGCTCAGAAATCAAAGTGGGCAGCACAGGCAAATGCCAGTCCTGATGGTGTCCAAATCTACTCCAGTGCTGCTGCCAGCCTGAGCTTCCTCAGTAGCCCAGAGATACTCCCTCACACTCAGAGGACAGGAGCATTGTCAGTGGTGGAATGCACAGGTAGACAGCCAATAATCTTCACCTAACAATCAGTAAAACAACAAAGGGGGCAGGAAATGCTGTGATTTTTCACTAGGAACTAGTAAGGGCAGCTCTGGACCTGCAACTGGATACACACACCAGCCTTTGTGGGGCTCCAGGAATATCAGTACAGCTGTATAACACATGGGTACCTGCCCCCTTATTTTCCACCCCACAAGGCCTACAGGCTCAAAACCAGACTACAGTTAGATGGTAAGCTGCATCCAGATACTGGTAGTAGATTAAGATAATTCACTGTAATTATCAGAGAAATGTTTAAACTCTGCAAAGCCTCTGAGATGAATGGCTGCTGAGAAGGAAGGTGATCAGAATGGGAAGAGAAGTGCTATCTGGGAGCAGGCTGCATCCTTCTCATTTCCCTAATTTTTGCCCTTTATAAGTTTTATCAGCCTTCTTAAAATAATTAAAAGAGCTAAACACAGGTGCATCGTGCAGACAGTGAGAGTTCTCTTATTCTGTGCTAGATGAATGGGCCCTTCAGAAACCCAGATTTTGGCACCTGTTCCCTCTACTATGTGAAGGCAGATTGATTGATTTTCAGACTGAAGTGAAGGGGCAAAGAAGTAAGAAATTTCAGGTATGAAGCTCACCTCTCTCCCACATAGAAACATTTGCCAAAAAGTAGTGTTAAGGAAAGTTAAACAGAACAGAAGAGACTGAAGTTTGGGGCTTAGCATAGTTTTCATTTGAAAAACGACTAAAAATAGTTCTGAGCAGAACTTTTCTTTGTGTGTGGGCTCAAATTCAGAGCTGTTTTCTTTCCTGATGAAGGAATTTTTTGGGGACTTTTAGCTCCTGTTTGCAATGGAAGGCCAAGAGAGATAGGGCAGAATGAGCTCATTTCTATTTTGGCTTGTGCCTCATTGTAATTCTGTCCTGTTCTCCAGAAGCAGAATATTTTTCTTTGTACAGGAGGTCGACAGCAAGCAGTTTAGTTTGTTTTCAGACTGCACTTCAAATTTGCCCTCCTGGAAGTTATGAACAATGTGCATGTGTTATGAACAACTTCCTGGGAGTACACACCCTTGCTGGTGTCTTTGTGGGACCTGAAACTCCTGTCACACGGCAGGGTGCTTGGGCAAAGATGCCCTTCACCTGTGCTGATGTTCCTCCTGCTCTCTTGGCTGGGCTTTGCTCTCTACAGGACTGAATCCTTACACCATGGCTTCCCATGGGGTTTGAAGAGCTATTTAACATGCTGATCAAGTATCTGTTGTAGGGGGAATGCTTAATTCAAAATGGCACGGACAAAGAAAAAGCTCATGGCTGTTTGCATTGTTAATTTTCATTATGGCTTCATTTCAGACAGGAGGACTTTAACTAGGATAGGTTGCATCAGGTCGTCGAGCAGAGTAACTGGTACTAGCATGAATTTTTATCAAGAGAATCACATCTATGCTACAACTTGTGCCAGCACTACTTTGTCAAGTAGGGTAGGAGTCAGTCACCTACCACAAGCTGCCAAAAGCAGCCCACAGACAGACTCTGAACAGCATCCAGGGTGTCCAGATACAATGCTGGGCAACGGGAGCTGTTTTCCATGAGAGGCTTCTAAAGTCCAGACTCAGCAAGAACCAGGAGATGTCACCTTATGCAGCACCAGATGAGGCTGAGCAGGTCACTGGGGGCACTGAGAACACAAGAAATTATCCTGTCTCCAGCAAAGTTTTGACTAGCAGGAATTAGCCCTAAATGGTTGCTGACCTCTGAGGTGGGGAGGATGATTTTTTTCACATTCTTGACTGTGATGGAAATACTTTCAAGTATGGCATGGTCATCAGAGAACATGATCTGCTCTGCTGTACTCCTGTCACTTCAGGGGGAACTTCAGGGAGAAGCCTATTTACCCTATCTTGGGAAGCATCAGTTTAGCAGCGATATTCTAGTTAGGGGAAAGAATGTAAAATGTCACTCTGGAATATGCCCAAACTCTTCCCATGTTCACTAGATTATCTTTAAACTAATTAGACCTGCAGATCATTGGCTAATGCTTCAGATTGCACAGATCCATTGCATTTGGCAGAAGAAAAAGTCTTAAAATGGGCCAGTGACACAGAAGAAAAATATTTATTACCCACATGTTTTTGCAAAACCACATCACTAAATATCAGAATGCATAAGCTCACTGCAAACAAACATATCCTGGTTTTCCAGTACACAGATGTGCAAGAAAGAGTGATCTGTTATAATTATCCTTTAATTATCTAATTAAAGAGACTACTGTTGACTCATTCATAAACTTCCTACAGCATGAAAGCAACCGCACAACAATATAATGTTTTATTGCAGAGGCAGATCTCCAGATCTCTCCAATAATATGAAGCTGAATTTCTGCAGTGCTTCTCACCTGAAAACCAACTCATGGGAAGACTGAAAATCTCCCAGGCCAGCAGGGAAGCAGCCATGGCTCACTTTCCTCTGATCTTCAGATACATGGTGATCTGGTAATCAATCCAACATTGCTGTTTCCAAAAGCCCGTCTCAGATAACCTGTGCCCTTTGACCACTGCTCGCTAGAGATGCAGCAAAAGGACTTTATGATATGTCCCTGTGGAGCTACTGCTGTGACTCCCTACAGACCCAGAAAGAGCCAGAAAGGACAAGGCTGGCAGCTTCCCAAGCAGTGCACAGCAAGCAGAGCAATCATTTGGTGAAAAAGCTCCTACCTATTCACTGTTTGAAGCAGAGGCATGTGAGAGACAATCACCCCTGACCCTCACACTTCCACCTTGCAGGTAAACAGCAGCAGAAATCAGAGCCTGAGGAAATCTGAGGCTTAATAAATATGAACCCATTCCTAAAAATGTGCTATACCAAAACAAGGCACTGCACTAAAGTTCTGCAGCCACTTTTCTCTCGTTGCTATTCCAAAGCCTTTTGCCCTTGAGACATAGAACTGCAGGGATTTCTGCTTTCTCCTTATGTAAATATATTAGTGTGCAGAAAAGAATACAGGAAACTGCTCCCTCTTGTCTGAGGAAGGAGCTGAAGTAGGCTTCAGTTCTGCAAGGGATGGATAACCTCAAACCTTGACTTTTAGTGAGACTTTGTCCATGAGAAAGGAAATCCCTCTGCAAGGCTGAAGGCTGTAGGTGCAGTCATGTGAATCAGATTTCAGGGCTGGGCTCGTATACAGTGCTTCAATTATGCTCTACTCCTTTACCTGCACTGATGGCAGGCAATGCCAGGTTATTTTTTCCTAGCTCTGTTTCAGGTCGATTCCATAGAACAGGCTCTTATTTTGATAGTATTTATCAAAACATCAAAGCTCATACTTAATACATTACTGCTAATTGCATTTTTAAAGGAAAGAAAACCCTCTCTGCCTGAGTTTATATTAGGTGCACCTCCATCACTGGTCACATATTTTGGTTGTTCTTGTATGGCTATATCCCAAACTTCCTACTTTAAAAGGAAGGGCAGATTTAGGAAGCCTCTGTGTGCACATGTATGTGTCTCTCCATATGTGTGCATACCACATGGCATTATTTTGCTTTGCAAACAGAACAAGGGCTTTAAAATGATCAAGCATTTGCTCTTACCACATGCATAGCTGACGTTAAGGTATTTCGTCACTCCAGGTAGGCATGGACTTCCAAAATCCCGGCTAGTGACAATGATTTTGCATCTCTGTTTCCCATAACACCTTTTCGATAAAACTTCAAGTGCTGTGTAAGACAAACAGTCTGAAAAAAAAAGCCACAGACAATAAATATACAACACTGGTGTTATAAGAAATAACAGCTGCTATGTGCACTAGTAGAGATACAAATGTCCTGTTGATTCCAGGCATATGTTTGCCTAAGCATGATCTGATAATTAAATATTACACTTTGTCAATGCAAGGCAGTCAGCTGCAATGAAAATATGAACTTGCAGCAAGCTAACTACCTCGTGCTGACTTCCAGGTTCTCACCAAGGCTGCAGCAAGATTCATGTCAAGCTCCAAATGAAATGCCCAGTACAAGACTTCCATGTTCCCTCCACCACAGCTTGGGAAAAACAAGCCCATCAATATAGCTCTCTGTCTGCTCCATCTCAAGACAAGTGTGCAATTAAAGGGAGATGCAATGGGGGTTGCAGCTTTTTCTCTTGGTCCCTGAGTTATTGATTTGACTCAATGCCTAATTTCAGTTCAACTCAGGTGAGATCAATATTCTTGTGTCATAACAGCTAGGGCAAGGGTGAAATTTGCTGTACTAAAGGCAGATCCTACTTTATTATGCCTGTCACTGGTAGGAGCCATTCTGCCATAGCAAAGAGGCCAAAATGGGCTCAATATTTAACTAGGGAAACATTTGGCTTCTTCCTCATGTACTAAAGGCTGTTTTAGTGAGGCTGCCAGCACAAGCCAAGTTTGCATGCCTAAAGCAAACTCAACAGCATTTACATTGCACTGCCTTCATGCCTAATTATATGAGGTAACCCACAGCACTTTTAAATCAGCCCAAACTACACCTGACTTTGTGCAGCTGAAGAGAGTCCAGGCTGCTGAACATCCCCATGGATTGAGCAAGATTCATGTGCCATGCGTCAAAACCTGCCTTGCTAATATCTATGCCCAGAGTTAGGACTTCTTTATGTGAGTCTTAATGCCCTTTACTGCTAATTATAAAAGAATACAACTTGATTAGCAGGATTTTATGCTCAAGCTGACAATACTAGAGAGGGTAAGTCAGACTAAAATAAAACCTGCTTTAAAAAAACTAATGTCTCTAGATGTAACTAAATTCCCAGTATTCACGTGTGCTAAACTGAAAGCCACAAAGCAAAAACACCCCTTAGTTTTGGTTTCTAAACAGAAAGCATGCAGAAATGTCAAGAGTGGAGTAAGTAATACTTTCCTGAAGCTGCCTGCTTCCAGTCAGCATTACTCATATATACTGTGACTTTCTGTGGATGACACAGTAGTCTTTGAAGGAAGGGACACACTAGGAATCTGAAAACATATTTCCCTGGGCATTAAAACATTCCTTAATTCTATACTAAAAAGCAGGCAAGGATGGCCTCTTGTTACCTTCCAACTGCTGAGCCTCATTTGAGCCTTTTTAGAGGAAGGAGAAACAGCGCTTGCAAAGACACCCCAAAGGTTCCCCTAATCACTTTTGTTTGAAAAGAAAGAGGACGTTTGAGACAGGAGTTCTTGACAAAGAAAACTGTCATTTAATATGTGAAAATGGGGCAGATTTGTGATTTTTAAAGTTAATTCCCTAATACCTGCAATAAATACACCATATGCCTGAGTGGAACCATCGAGAGATATTGAGCTGATCCATTTGTTTGGCAAAGGACTTGTGGGTTGCCTTTGGACATGGATTTTAGGGAAAGACTATTTGTCTTTTCAGACACCTAAAACCCTAATGCCACTCTAAACAGTCTGACAGCTGGGCCCACGGGGAAGGCTGATCTAAAACATGGAGTAGTTCTGATTCAGTAACTCGGACATTTTAGTTTTCTTCCCTCATGATTTTAGATGAGTAAGGATATATTTGGGTGGACATTTTAGCCAGCCAAGTAGCTTATTTTAGCAAGTACAAAAACAACAGAAGAATATCAAGAGGAATTATCAGATGATTCATAAATTAATGGATTGGGAGCACAGCAGCAATCTGGCAAACTGAATTTTCTGCAGCATTTCCTGCCCTGGGAGCTACCCACAGTGTCTTAAAAACAGGAGTCTCTTGTACTGATGGTTTTTCTATAAATTTAGTGATATAGAGAGTACATGTTTCATTTTGCCTTTGGTAGATGTTTGCTCATGTTTCTGTGGCGGTTAATAGTTCCTTATCATCTAGATTCATGTCAGATTTGGCTCTTCCACCTGAGGAGCTAGTCATCACATGCCTGCAGGCTCTTGCCATGCCAGTTTCTGGAGAACTTCCCAAGGCTTGCCTGGTGTCACAGGTGAGTAAGGTAGGCTTGCTTTTTTGGAGGACACCACAGATGTTAACTGGAAAGATCCACAACAAAACCCTCCTATTTAACAACTTCCTGCGGTCAAAAAACATTTTGGCTTCTAGTGATTCAGTCAAAACATGTTCTATTTCCTCCTCTTTGGTTTATGTGTGTCCTTGTTATCTTCCCACTAGCTCTACTGGCAGCTACAATGCCAGCTGAGGAATGATTTCAGCTTGGAGGAATTCTGTGTACTTAGTACTGAAGGCCACTTCTTCAACATCTGCAGCTTCATCTGTACAATCTCCTGCAAGCAGACATTACAGCAGTCTGTCTGCACCAACGTCAGAGGTATCAGTGTGTGCTGAAGGGATGCTCAAGCCAGTCTCAACTAAACCTACTTGGGGTCTATTAGCAATCCAGCTCCAGAAATGCAGAGGCAGTCCTAGGAATAACTTATCCTCCTTCTGGTCAAACACCTTATTGCAGGATTTGAATGAGAGTCAGTGCTGCATTTGGAGTAAAAGAGTGAATAGCCCTGAAGAAATCAGCAATCAGGAGATAAATATAAGCATGCAATGTGTCTTCTTTCTGAATATTTAAGTAATGTTTGAGCTACACATAGATTTATGTGGCTTTTTAAACTGGTATCTCTTGAAAGGCAGCTTTCCAGCCTGCTAGAAGGCTGGTGACATGCACCAGCAGTGATGGAAAAGGGAGTGATATGCGGCTGGGAAAACACTCCATTCTTCATGCCTTTCTCACAAAGTTGTGTGCTGCACACCAAGACTGCTGGTAGATATTTTGAAACAGACACTTATATGGATGGCATGGAGATACGGATGTCAAGAAGAGGTTCTTAATGCAGTAATCAACTATCAAATCTGACTGCAGCTATTTAACAGTTAGAGTAGAAAGCCTTGTTTGGGGAGGAAAGGCTCTTTCAGTTCCCTAATTAGCTTTGTTTCGGGAAGTTTTGGCATGCAAATGACGTGCCATAAATCATGCAGGCTCTAATGAGAAGCAATTTGTCTTCTGTTTTCTTAAAGCTTCTCTCTAATCAGACAGGAACAGCTTTCCTCTCCTTTCTTTTCACCCTGCTACACAAGACCTGCAGGTGATGGAGCAGCTAGAATTGGCCTGAGCATCTTGTGCCAAGCTCTGTCCAAGAGCCTCCTGTTACACCCTCTCCAAATACCACTAACTGCTGTCTTCTTCGACATCACTGTGCACAGGATGAGCCTCAGGACATGATGGGTAGGGGATGTGTCTCAAATGTAGATCTGCATGACATAAAAAGTAGTGAGCTGATGACAGAGCAGGGCACTTAAAAAAGAATCACCTCCACAATTACATACTGCAATACTGCAGCCCAGTTTTTTCTTGCTTTCATCCCAAACTGCTGGATTACGCTGCTTTACACTTTCTGGGCTGTGCCTACCCACAAAAGAATAAGGAGCTCGCTTTTAAAACCAACTGAAAGCCAAGATTTCACACTACCAAATTGAAATGGCTTGCGCTTTGTGGGGCCCAAATATCAGCTCTGGGGGATAAAAACTGACAAGGAGAAACTATGGAGTTCAGAGTAAGCTGAGGCTGCAGACTCCTAAAGAAAGTTACCATAACAATATGGTAATTAATGCAAGAGCATGGCACACAGGGTCCTGCCTATGCATCAGGAAAAGGCTATTTGAAATGCTTATTCTAGCAAGAACACACAATATGATCAGCAGAACTTGTGAAAAGTGCTGTTCCACTCACTAGTTCTTATTAAAAGTGCTGCTGATACCTTTGTATTCCAGCCCAGGTATTACCAGTAAACAAGGCAGTATGATATGCTAAAAATACTGCTTACTGCCAGCACAGGCCATTCCCTAGAAGTGAATAAAGCACCAAGGCTCTCTCTCTCTCTCTCACTGTGGAGCCTTCTGTNAGAAGTGAATAAAGCACCAAGGCTTTCTGAAAAGCTGCACACTCTCTCTCCCTCTCACTGTGGAGCCTTCTGAGAGGCCCTCCTAGCCTGCATAAGATTAGCCCATTGCTTGGTTTAATCTACAAGGGGCTCTGAGTTCAGAATTCAAGCTGTATCTTGCACAAAAAAACCCCAACCCTGGACTTTCTCTTGAGCATATGGATAGAGTGGGGCATCCATGAGCCAGCAACAACATAGGGCAAGAGACAAGCAGAGCTCCATGCTCATTGGCAGGAGGAGGAACCAGAATCTCCCTGCTCAAACAGTCCTTGCTTTGTTTTGCACCATTTGAGTCTACATGTACATAGGCAGGAACTCTCTGGCTTATTTTAGCCTTGATTGCCAAGTGTACTTTTCCAAACAGTTCAAAAACCTCAGATAGAAAAAAACTAAGCACTAAAACCCCCTGAATTGCTAGTACAGAAAACACTCATGGATGAAGTGGTGTGCACCTGAGTGTGCCTCAACTAACTTCAAAACAGCTGCTCAGCCAAATTTGATCTTCCCCATTCACCTCACCAGAAACTTAACTGGACTCCAAAAATGGAGGCTGTTCCCTCCTTCCCTTCAAACAATTGCTTCTTGTCCTGCCACTGCTTTGAACATCTTTTCTTTCCTTTTGTCATGACAAGATTTGTTTGTTGGGGTGAAGAGGTGTAATGACCAGCACATTTGTGGCCCAGGACATCTAAGCTTCACAATTTGCTCAGGCTGATACAGACAAGAATCTCCATTTATCTGATGTCCCCACACAGAGAGAGCCCACTTAAGGATTTTCGCAGTAGAAGCAAAATTATTGTCCTTATTTTTGCAAACATAAAATTGAGCTGACTGTTGTCTTCCACACCCAAAGTGATAAGGCTCTAATGGCAGAAGCAAAGGGAGATGTGAATCTCCCCCATGTTCCTGAGACTTGGTCCTGCTACAGAACAGTGCTGCTGCATCTACTCTGCTCATGCCATCCCTCTCCCTTCACAGCTGGGGCACAGTATCCTTGGAAGGGGTCCTACCGTGTATTACTATAACTACTCTGCAGTCTGAAGTTTCTATACTACTCAGGAGCCTACAACTTGCATGACTGCCCATGGGGCTTGTGACTGAAATCAGCCCCATAGTTTTCTACTAAATATATGCTAAGCAGATGATGCTTAGGAATGGAAGGACATGCCCAGGCCTTGAGCCAAGCAGTACTTGAAATCTAAAATGGACTTTAACACCTTCTCTGTAGCAGGTCTGAGCTACAAGTTCTTGCTATTTCCCCTAGCAGAGGACTGGGCACAGTATTTCTGTTAATTCTGTTAATGTGGTGCTTGAAGAGCCTATGCTCCAATATCCACTGTTTCCTAAATTTTTGACCAACTTACATGGCTTGTGTTCTATGGCGCCTAGAAGTCTATAGCAAGCATGAACCAAGCATCTTCAAAGTATAAGCATTTCCAGACTTGCCTACAATCATTCGCACTTTTACTTCATTTATATTTGCTCTCTAGAGACTGATGCAAGGGACTGGCTTACACTAGGAGGAATGTACACCTCATAGTAAAAGAAAGAAACCAAAAGCTTTTTCAATCAGTGCTAGTGAATAAGAAATGTAGGCCCTTTGAATTGTACACAATAACAGTAGGAAAAAAAAAATCACAAAATACTGATACCTAACAAAGACATAATGTTTTGTTGGTTTGGCAGGAACCTACAGGATTTTGGAAATCTCTCTTTCTTGCCTTGCTAACACCCTTTCTTCTTGCTTAAATGCCATTTCATTGAGAACAGGGGATTAGGACAAAACTCAGCCCCAGGATATGTTATGACATAGTGAAACTGGGAGGAGTGGCCAACATGCCGGAAGGCTGTACTGCCATCCAGTGAGACCTGGAAAGGCTGGAGAGCTGGGAGGGCAGAAATATAATGAAATATAACAAAGACAAGTATACGGTCTTACATATGGGCAAGAACAACCCCATGTGTCAGTGTAAGTTGGGGACGGACATGTAGTGTAGGAGAAAGGGGCCTGGGGGTCCTGATGGACAGCAGGATGACCATGAGCCACAATGTGCCCTTGTGGCCAAGAAGGGGTGTGGTCAGTAGGTCGAGAGAGGTTCTCCCACCACTCTACTCTGCCCTGGTGAAACCACAACTGGAATACTGTGTCCAGTTCTGGGACCCTCAGTTCAAGAAGGGGAGCAAACTTCTTGAAGAGTCCAGTGCAGAACCACAAAAATGAGGAAGGAATTGGAGCATCTCCCTCATCAAGAGAGGCTGAGGCAGCTGGGTCTGTTTAGCTTGGAGGAGTCTGAGGGGTGATCTCATTCATGTTTATAAATACATAAAGGGTGAATATCAGGACAATGGAGCCATAGTCTTCTCAGTGACGTCCAACAATAGGACAAGGGGCAACGGGTGCAAGCTGGAACACAGGAGGCTCCACAGAAATATAAGAAAAATCTTTTTCATGATAAGGGTGACAGAACACTAGAACAGGCTGCCCAGAGAGGTTGTGGAGTCTCCTTCCCTGGAGATATTCAAAACCCACCTGGACATGTTCCTTTGTCACCTGATCTAGGTGTTCCAGCACTGGCAGGGAGATTGGACTAGATGATCTTTTAAGCTCCCTTCCAATCCCTGACATTTTGTGATTCTGTGAAAGCTGTGATGAGAGTGCCTGAGTTCTCCACCTCTCTTCACAACCACGCAAATGTGAGAATAGGTAAAACAGAGAGCTGCACTGGAAAAGACCCCAGCTTCCAGCAATGTAAGTAATTCAGGACTCTGTTACTTGCTAGGGCTGGAGGGAATGTACATCTGACCAGCCATTGCACATCTGCATAAGACTTCTGGAAAGAACATTTTAGTGTTCTACTTTGCAAGTTGTAGCTAGAGGTGACCCACTACCAAGCCTTCTTTCAAGTACTTTCATGCATTAACAAGAGTAATTTATGATTTGAAAAATGTTTGTTGACCTGAATCTTCCTTATACTCTCTGTGGTAACCTGGTAACCTGTTCTGGCACAACTCTTTGACTTCTTTTGGCCAATTAATTGTGTCTTTCTTTAAGCACGTTACTACAAATATAAAAGAGATAATATGTCAGTAAAGGCAACTACAGAGAGTTTATGTATTTGTTTGTTCAAATCTTCTTTTTGTCTGAATCTGAAAAGGGATGTGAACATATGCTTCCCATAATTCATCCTGAGTGGGCTTTCTGGCTGGCTCTGCCTTGTGCTAAAGCTGTTTCACTGCCTAGAAAATTAACCAAATTAAGAAGAATTAACCAAATCCAAAGACAACTCTGTTGTAAAGACTTTATCTAGAAGTAGTGACATCATGTCACCATTGCTCTTCTTCTTCCTCTATATTGGCAATGACACCTAATTTACACTATTAAACTGGCTCAGAAAACTTGCTCTGAGAGAAGGCAGTCGTGCTAAATGTTAAGCTGAGGATCCTACAAATGATCATCACTAATACCAGAGATGAAATTATGTACTGTATTTCCTATATAGAGAAAAGGCTTAGTGTTAAAGAAACTTTATGTTCTCCTGTGTTTCCCTTGAAGAAAAGTTCTGAAAATCTGTCAGTTCCTGAGATAGACCATTCACAGAACAGCCATAGTACAGAATGCACTTGTCATACTCCAAAGCTGCTGGTTTGACAATAACTGCTTATTAGCTATCTTAAATGCAATATGTCACTAAAATCTAGCTATGTATCTAATTAATTTAGTACCCACTCCTCCTAGCAGGACCACAAGGATAGATGCAAAACTTCTGTGGTCAACAGAGACTTCCTGTACTTGTCATTAGGACTCACAGATGATGACTTCTCTTCTGCAAGGTATTAAAAAGTGCCTCATAGCTTCCCTGTGGTGCAGTGAAAGAAATGGGAATGCTCAAGAATTGTTTTTAGGCTGAGAAGCAGAAAATGGAGAAACAACCATGGATGTGTGTTGAAGCAGCTTCAGCTTTTGGTGCACATATATACAATTTCATGGACTCTGATTAAAGAAGGAAGATCAGTTTTAGTTATTTTTTGAAATTGTCTCAAGTCATTAATATCATGCTGACATTCAAATTACCATTGCCCCTGAGAGAAAGGTACACAGACATTCAAAAATTCTAATCATGCACCCACTCACATCTGCAAGTGCCTAAAGAACCACACAAGATTTAAGCTTGAGATAGATACATCTGGAGTAATTTGGATTTGGTTCTTAAGTGCTGCTATCTTTTGTGATAACCTAATGGGCACTCCCAAGCCCCACAGGTGCTTTTGAAAATAATACTCATTGCAGAGTGTTACTGGTATCATGCAGGAAGAGGCCAAGAACTTTCATTAAGCAAAAGGAAATCTATACACTCATCTACCTTTTATAGATCTACCTTGTGATTGTTTCTGGTTTTATGCTTTCTCCTATTACCAGTTTCAGGTTGCTCTATAGAACACAAAACCAGCAACACCCAGGGTGTTTGTATGCAGGGGGGGCAAAGCAGAGTTCGTTGCTGCTGAAAATTTCTCTATTTATTCTGGGAAATTTCATCTAGAAAGAAGGGTCTGCACTATTCTCCTCTGTGAACTCTTAAGTGCTGACTTTAGAAGCAAGTGAGGGATTTTGAGAGGTGAAGAGAATGCTATTCTTGGCCAGCTGAGCTGTCTGTGGTCTTCCTCACCTCAGACACTAATGCCATCATGAAGAATGTATGGGTCTGTCAGAAAACTCCGAAAATGTTTCCTCTGCGAAACAAAGAGGCAGAGCTAAAGTCTGTGGGAAGAACCACCAGCATGATACACAGTCCTGGCAACTTTAAATAGATTCTTATCTAAGAACAGATTATGTTTTCAGCCAATACATTTTTAATAATCTATGTATAAATAAACAGAAACACTGGCTCACAGACAAATGGCTTTTAAGACTAATGGCTGATCTCTTCTTGATTTTCAGAGATGCTTCCTACAGGTTTTACTTGTAGCATTTTCTGTGGAATTAAGGGATTTGAACAGCACACGGGACTTGTGCTGAACTTCTCCATGGTATGAAAATTCACCTTCTTACCTTCAGTGCCAGTCACAAAACATAGTGTTCATACAAGCATCAGGCATTCTCACCACCATGTGCTACTATAAATCTAAATATTTAGTGGATTTTAGATATTTAGCAAGTCCTTATTCTTACATGAGATGAAAGTATACACTGAATTCAATGACTGGTTATTGACATAGACCATACAACTATTCATGGTGTTTTGGGTTCTTCAGCCTTTTCAAAAGGAGTGGCCTGTGCCTGTCTGACTGAATTTTAATTAATATTATAGCAACATCAATATATTTCTATATGTTAATTACTAAAATAATGATATTAATATTATATATTTTTATACATCATGAAGTGCACTTGTACTAGTAAATCAGCAGCGAGAGGGCACGTGCTTCACTCTGATAAGTATGGTTCCTATACCCATCTGGTCTGAACCAACAACATCCCCTCAAGAACTCCCCATCACAACTGAGGAGCAAGTACAAGGCAGGGAGCCACTCTAAGATGCAGTTTGAATGCAGTTATCCTGCTTTGGAGAGCAAAAGCTTCATACTAAATACATAAGACACTGCTGTCTGCTGGTTCTGGTGCCAGAAACCAGTCCCAGGCACATTTAATTTTCTAGTGTACTACCATAGTCTTGTAGTGTGGTCATACAACAGCATTTAAAACAATAGATCCTGAACTATGAACCTTACAGCATGCATTTAAGGCAAAGAAGAGTTTTCAGGAACAGAGATAAGAAGGTAAGCAGTAAGACAAGGTGTCATGACACTTGGGTTGCCTAACAATTGTCAGAAGTTGGAGAAAAAAGGCAAACAGCTGACATTGACTATACATCATGTAAGGTCAAGACAGCTAGCCAAACTATAGAGTTTCTGATGTTATTTATAAAGGATTGATCAGCTGTAGGAATTTTAATTACTTTGCTGCATTTCTTATTTCATGCGTCTCCCTCATTCTGTGCAATTTGTTTGAGTTTCAGAAATTATCTCTTTTATGTTTCAATCACTGGTGCCTTCAAAATGCCATTGCTTTTGCATCTCTTGTTTTGTCCCTGTATGTTTTCCCTTTTCTCTGTGTACCTGCTTGGAGAAAGTCTGTCAATCGCATAAAAACATACCAAAGGGGGGGATGCGCTCCACTTCTGTTGAGCAGATGTTCTCCTCGTGTGCCCATCTGCCATAGGTGGCAGAGTAGATGATAAGGAACTTGGACTCCTGACAGTGGAGTTTCAGTTCCTGGTTTTCACATGCTGATTTGGTTTTGTATTCAGCTAAAACAGAAGCAAATAACAATATGGTAGCATGAGGCAATTTACTCAGCTGGACCATGAACAGCAAATAGTAGCATGACAGAAAACAGCTTTTCTGCAAGTTCTGATGTGAGTAGCACTACTACGACCAGAGACAAAGCCAACAGCAAAGCCGAGTGTTTCCTCTAACTGAATTGCTCCCATATGACTGTCTAAAGCCTCTGACTCTTTTTGAAAGAAACTGAAAAGTTAACTTTTGCCAATGACCTGTCCCAGCAGAACAGCCTCCCCCCTTCCTGCCCTATTTCCTGGCTTGCTTTCCACAGCTACACAGTGGGAGAAGCCTCCTCCTTTCCTTTTGTCTCTCCCAGGGACAATGTTGCATTCTACGCCTACTTCAGATGCCCGCCTGAGTGCTGAGAGCCTCTGAGCACTCATCAATCATGGGGACTGCTGGCATCACCCAGTGCCACCATACACAGCTCTGAGTAAATGCCCAAGAATGGGAAGGCACAAAAGCACAGGGATGGGCCACGTACCCTCAGCCAGACTGTGCTCTCAGCTATATTTGAATGCCTCCACCAAGGTCAGTGAATTTCCCTGGGCGTTGACCATCCAGTGAAGCCTCATTTGAAAGCTTTGCTGACAAAGTGTTGCTGTGAATCAGGAGGCTGAGAAAAACACATCCCCTCCTCTTCTCAGCTGGCAAAAGCGAGCTGGCAGCACTCTCAACACTGAGTTGGGAGAAGCCATGAGATTGTCTTCCAGACAGCGTCATTCATCCCTACTATGGAACTGGTTAAAATCTGCCATCTGGCCAAGGAGGTCTCTCAGTGGCTGAAGCAGCTGCTCTGTTTGTGGCATTCTACCATTTGAGTCTAGCTGGTCTAGTTATAGCAGCAAACCTTTTTAGTGCAGATAAGGCCAAGGAGAAGAGTTTATTCTGCTCCTTTTTTTTTTTTTTTTTCCAAAAATGCGAAAACTGGGGAAAGGTGGTTACTGATCTCAGCAGAAGAAATGGGAAATCTTATTGTTACTGAATGGTATCCCAGTGAGTAGAGTGTGGGTGTTGCTGCTAGGGGAAATGGAATGAGAAAAACCTCCTATCTATTCAGTAAAGGAAAGATAGTTTCATTTAGAACATATTAAAAAAAGGGGGTTAATGCTCTTGGTAGTAATCCAGTTTCTTCCATTTGAGCTCATCAGCAGTCACAAGTTTAAGTCTGAAATGAGTGATTCTTGCCCTGCTGCAGGTTGTTACTTCTGCAGGAGCACCTGCCATTCAGTACACCGATGGGGGACACACCAAGAAAGCAGAGAGGCTCTGACCCAAGGGCTGACAGCCTGAAGAAGAGCTCTGTGCCTAAATGTCTCTGCTCTGTGGCTGCTGGAGAAGCTATGAAAGGGCAGCCAACAGAAAAAAACTCACAAGCAGTGGAAGACAGAGGTAAGAATACAAGAGAGACCTCTGCAGAGATAAGGAAACAGAGGAAATACAGTATTTGCCAATAGATGAAAAACTAAGGGAGACAGACAATTGCTTAAGTGACTGCTTGAAGGCAAGGAGATTGTATAACATAAAGCTATACTGATGGGATTTCCTCAGTAAGGATGTTTTCCACAACCAAGCTTAACAATACTGGTTCTTACCTACAAATTTTCTATTACGTGAAATCACATAATTTGCACTGAAACTGGACTATTCCTTGGTTCTGAAGGCAACACTTGCTGTTATGTACACTCTCTACCAGCTTTTGCAAAATTGAAATTACAGTAAACATTATATATTTGAAGTAGTTCATTTCCAGTGGGAAAACTATTAAGCAGCTTATAGAAGTAACAGGCAGAATCCCAATTCCCATTGGATTAGTAAAAAGAGGTGTTGAATGACACAGCCATGATCTTCAAATCCATCTACTGTTCATAGTGGAGTAATCGTAATATGAAAAAAATCTTTAAATGCTAAGATAATGAAACACACCATTATTATTAAATTTCAGTGATTCTTTCCCCCTTGAAGATTGGCTTTGTAAATCTCCCTAGGATTTCTTGTGTCAGTGCTTTGCCAAACACCTGCCTACTCCATTCCCATATCTCTGCTCTAACTTCAGTCTTGTGCCCTTCAGTTTGCTTGCCACCTCTGTTCCTATTCTACCCATTATATCTATTTTAATGGTCTCATTAAACAAAATCTCTTTTGTGCTTTCTCCTTTAGTTGTAGGATGGTGTTTCAGAGTTGGCTGGTAAATGTACCCCAAAATCATCCTTGAACTACTTTCTTTGGGACCCATTTCAGCCACAGTGAAGATCAACTGCCTGAAAAAGCCAAGCCTCAGGCTACTGGGGCATATTCCCATATACAAAGCAACATGAAAAATAAATGAAAACACACCAGTAAACAAAACCTCATGTAATTATCTTAATCTCTCTTACACTTCTCTCATGTTTACAAAGTGAATACTCTTTGAGGCAGGATTTGTACATTTACAGACTACTGTCAAATACCTGAATAGAATACAGGTGGATTCTACAATGAAATTCTGCAATAAAGTCAATAGTATAAATAAATGTGCATTCTATAAATAGGAGGCAGAAACAGAGGACCTTTGAAAGCTTTGGTCCTATCTCCTTAAGTGTTTCTGCATACTTTGTATTATATCTTCTTTATCATTTGGATCTTTAGCCCAACCATCTGGTTTTTGCTGTCCAGCTCTATTTTTCTAACATGACATTATCATTACAATCTCTTTAAAAATAATTTCCAAAGCAGTTTCTAGTCTGATGTCTGCTACATGACTCTGCCAAGGTACACTGGTTATTAAATTGGCAGCAAGCAAGAAGTTGTAAAGACAATGGAGACCTAAGGTAAAGCAGAAAAAAACCAGTTTGCTATTAATCTAAGAGTCTCAAAACTTCACATGGATTTATGCAAAGCCTTGTGTAGCAGCATTTTAACCAAAACAAATAACAAAACAGACACAAAAACACATTTGTCTGATGTGGATTACTTACTAGGTTTGCATTTAAAGGAGACAAGGAGGAATTTAGTGGTCCCTGGACACAGATCAGGCCCAAAAACCCGACTATTGACAAGGAGTTGGCAGGATCTCAGGTTTTGGCATTCATCCAGCACTTTCTAGAACAACAGGCAAAAAGGATAGGCTTGAAAACAAGGTATGAAGCTATACAGAAATGAGAAAACTTAGTTGTACTTCGTTCTATCCAGGAGAAAAATCTCTCCCTCATAGCTTTTTGGTTATGAGCATGTAAGAAACATCCGTATCACTGAATTTGAGCAACATCTCCAGTGGACTTTGAGTCATGGCCAAGTTTATGGGAACACATTCATCACAGTGATGCCCAAGACAACTTAGGATATTACCAATTTGCTGCTGTTTCTCACTTTTTCTTGTGTCTCCAATCTGTTGGACAGATCTTGCTGTGTGCCACCAGAGCCTCTGAGGTGCTTGGGACTGTGAGCTGAGCCCAGAGCAAGTGGGAACACTCCTACTCTCTTCACTGGTGTGCCTGAGTCACTTAGACCCCAAATAGCATTTATGGGAGTGCAGGGTCCAGGTGAAGCATGGCAACTCAAAAATATGTATATTTAACTATTCAATCTCAATCCACTCAAGTTCTCCCGGTCACAGTCTGTGGCATCTTCACTTGAAAGAGTTATAACTAATGATTGGTCTGCTTAGAGATGCTTAAGGACATCCCTAGCTTTAAGTCACAGGCAGGACCTCCTGCTTGAGGGACACTTTCTGCTTGCATTTACACACATTATTTGGTACTTGTCTTGCCACTGAAACAAACTTCAGAATTGGTTTGATCAGATAGCAGAGATGTGCCTGTCTATCCTAAGCCTGTGTGTCTTTTTCTTTTCTCAAATGCCGTGTATACTACACATTTTTTCTCAGCCCTATCCTATGGCTCTTACTATGCTGCTTCACCAGAAGAGGCAACAGAGAAGGATCATAAACAGGTCAGTGGTGTTCAAAGCACCCTCCAAGTCCAGCTAAAGGACTGCACATTTCTAGCACTCACATTAGTGCTCTGAATTCATCATTAGTTTGGGAGCTATATAGAAAATATGAAGACATTGCCCAAGATGAATCTGAGTCCAGCTTTCAACAAGCTAAAGCACCTTAAAAAAATCCAATTCAAATGCAGCAGTATACTTAGAAATCACTGTTCACGTTCAAAGCCCAGTTTAGAGGAAGGTTTCTATACACTACCCTGGAACAGGTTCTGTTGCTATGCTCAGGATTTTTGTTCGTTTAAATCACAGCAAACTGTGATAGGAAGGCACTGTCTTTGGGTCACCCTGCTCTTAACAGGAGTAACAGTAAGATACCATTCTCGGATAATTTTATGCACTCTCATAAAATCTGTGGGAATTTTTGCCTCATTTCTCATCAGAAGGGGCCTCAAGAGGTCAAATCAGAAATTTACCACTATGACAGCATGAGCTGCACTCTTGTTTTCAGGCTGAAAGAATTGGCAGTGGCTGAATCCTTCCTGTCATCTCTGCAAGCCATCCCTCCCAAGCAGAAATTATATACATGGGCAGCACATTGCAGTGATCCTATAACACTCTTTGCCTTTTTGTTCTCACTGGAAGGAGACACAGACTTGCTTCCAACACTCTCTAAGCATTAAGTGCACTCTGAAGAGTTTAAAGGGAAGCAGCACAGCAGACTTAATTTTATCAGTCAATTTGTCTTTTACTGAGTTGGAAATCAAACAAATCACTCCTTAATTGGGATTCTCCTGGAAGAGACCAGTGTAACAGTTACATTTTTAGCAAGTGGAGATAGCTATACCCCTACTGAGTCACCTTCTGTTCACACCTGAGCTGAATCATCTCCTGTGCATCTGTTTATATTTTCTCCTACTTAATGCAAACAGCAGACGTATTCATGTTGCTGTGCAAAAATACACAACCACAAAAGCAAACAGTGACACTGAAAATGAGACAGCATTGGGCTGCTAATATCAGATCTAACTTTGCAGTGATCCTCTTAATGGGAAGTCACTGTAAAAAATGCCTGTTATGCTTCTTCATCCCAACTGCAGGGTAGCATCACAGTCGATTCTTCAGACTGCAGATGCAGTTCCAAGGGGAAGGGGAGGAGGGATGAGATCACTGGTGCTCTTTTCTAAGAAACCAGTTTACAGGATGTGTCTCCTCTCCTTGACAGAGACGGAACTCCCTGAGATGCAGGGAATTTGTATCTCTCACACTGGTGGCCTTGTCAAAAAGCTTTCATGCCTTTGATCAGTGACAGTGCCTGAATGATGATGATAGCTTATACAATAGTTACCCCATTCTGTGTTTATTACATTCAAGGGAAAAAACTGCCCATGGAGACATCACAAAGGCACTCAAAAGCCCAAAAATAATCATTGGTGTCACAATGTGGTAAGTAAAATTACATCAAGGATGAATCCGGCCCACTGTTTTTGGTGGAGAAATGAACTTTCATTTGGCACATAGGTCATGTCTGGCATGTCTTTTAGAAGCTGCAGTACAGCATGCACAAGCCACACTTATAAAACTGTTCAATTATTGTTTCTGGACAAACCAAATTACTCCATAAAACTCTTTGACTCAATAGTGGTGGCAACAGACTTCCCTGCTGTCAAGAAGCAAAGTGTTGGCTGCAAGCACAAATAATGCAAGCTTCATATAAAAGTTTCTGTGAAGCATTTATAACAGCTTCACCAACAGAACGCATTCATATTCCACTTATTATTCATTTTTGCGAAGATTTACTGAATTTGGCCTTACACTGGGCATTTTCACTATGATGAAACAATCCTTTGACAGCACTGTAACTCAAACCTTCTTGTTACAAAACTCCCCATGGCAGAAAGCAATTTATGAAGTATAAATCAAGTGGGCCCAGCTTGAAGCAGCTCCACTTGAGAGGGCCCAACAAACAAACCATAGGATATTACCAACATAAATCACACATTCACATAAATGCAGGTATCTGCAGAAGTGCTCAGGTTCAGCTTTTATGGTGCCTTTTCAGTGAGCGTGGAACAAACTAAACACCAACCAGAATGCCACCTTATTCAGTCTATTTGTAACCCAGCTCTGTCAAATATTTGTACGCTCTCATGGGCACAAGGAGGGCCTGTGTGATGGACTAAGATCGCTCTGCTTAGCCATGACCTGCCCTCAATTTGAAGAGAATTCTGAGAACTTTGAGAATGGTTTTTCCAAAGCAAGGCTCATCAGAATGGGAGGCAATCCCCAAAGCTTTCACAGTCCTATGGTAATATCCCACTGGCCAGACAAACCTTTTCAATTGTAATGCTTTTGATGGTAAACTGACATATTTCATTCAATGCTGTGTAATTTCATTCAATGCTGTGAGCACTTGCCATTTTCACTCAGCAGAGCTCACTGTTTGTAAACAGTCAAAAACATCAAAAACATGCTGTGCATTCAGAGCCTTTAGAACGTGCAATACCTGCAGAGAGGTGGGTGCCACACAGTTTATGGGTTCTGTCATCCTGGTTTCAACCTCCTGAGTACTACACATGTGGTAGTCTTGCCCGTAAAATGCTGACTGAATACTTATTGTAGAATGCCGAGGACAGTGAAGACTCAAATGATCCCCGTCGCAGGCATAGGCAGTGTGATTCTGCAGGAGTTTGGTTAGGTAACCTAGAAAAAATTCAGCTCTGTTACAACTATTGCAGGAAATGACAGGTTCATTAGATAATAAGAAAACCACAACCAGCCCCTGGAAAGGGCATTGTAGTCAAGGTTATATGTATGGCTCGCTGCCACAACACATGGTTCTATGAATGGGTCAACCTTTACACTCTAGGAATGCTCAGGTCTGGAAAACAAGAGGTCGAGTGGCAGTGAGTCAGAGTCCTACCAGCACTTCACCAGAAGGACTATGTCAGAGGTGTCATTTCACAGGCAATATACAGGCTCAGGCACTTGCCACTCATCAAAGCTAAAAATGCCATGGGATGTTTGCAGAGGTCAGGAGGGCTGTTACTTAGTTTTGCTTGTTAGACTCTTGTTTTCCAGCTGGCTAAGGTACTTCTTAATGCCTTGTCTTAAACAGATGCTGTGCACTTCTAGTCTTCTAGGTTGCTGTGTTTCCCACAAGTGGTGACAAAAGTGATTCTCTCTGAATCACTAAATCAGATGCAAGGACAACAGAGGTGAGGTGGTCCATAAGCCCTGGACATGCAGGTGCTGCATGGAAACCCAGAGGTAAGATGCAAAGAATTTGCTATTAAGTGAAAAGTTTGTCTGTGTTACCAGGAAAAGGAGTAGGATCTGCATGTGGCTCTCCACCAGCACCATCCATTTGCATCAATCTTCTAATAAGTGCAGGAGAGCTAATCAGTTTCTCTGATTTGTATGCCATTGTCTCCTTAACCAAGATTTCTGTAATCACTACAAATGTTTATAAATTAAACCTCCTGCTGAGCTTCTCTTTGTTCTGCAAAATGCCCTAATGGAAACATGCAGGCTGCCACCTTTGACCATTACAAATTAACCATTGTGATGGGAAATTATTGGGGTAATTTTATTCAAAGACTTTTATCACCCATGAGCCTTTGATATCTCTAACACTCCATCACACTTGATTAAAATCTATCTTTAAACAGAAAAGACTGGTAGGTGAAGGGGAAAAACAGACATGAGGAACAGGAGAAATAAAGGACAAAAAATACCAGTACACAAATGAAGCATTATCTGTATTCAACCCCCATACATAAACACATAGAAATGATATACAAAACCACTTTTTTCCCCATGAGTTTTATGACAACACAATATACTGCAATCAAAGCAAATCTGTTTTCTGAGTCTTCCACTATAAAGTCAAACTTTTCATTAGTGTGCATTAATGTGCATAAATAAATTTGATAGTCTTATTATCCTTATACATGTGTTAAATTCTGCATAATTCCCTGTACAAGAAACTCACAACTTTCAGAACACCAGCTTCACACCAAAAACCCCAATTTTCCAAGCCAAAAATTTTCCAAGCCCAATAACTAGGGAATGAGAAAGCACTAAGAGCTTCCACTGATTCAAGAAAAGACTGTAGAAATTTTAAAACTGGGACCATGATTACATACATGTTGTGGTTTAATTCCAGCTAGCCATTAGAACTACACAGATGCTCGCTCACTCACCTGAGTTCAGATGGGGAAAACAGATGAATAAAAGTGAGAAAACTTGTGGATTGAGATAAACCCAATTTAATAAGTAAAGCAAAAGCTGCACATACAAGCAAAGCAAAACAAGTAATTAATTCACCACTCCCTATGGGCTTGCAGACATTCAATCATCTCCAGACAAGCAGGGTTCCACCACAAGTAACTATTACTTGGGAAGACAAATAACATCACTCTGAACATCCACCCTCCTTCCTTCTTCTTTCCCAGCTTTATATTTCTGAGCACAATGTCATATGGCATGGAATATTTCTGTGGTTAATTGAGGCCAGCTGTCCCAGATGTGTCACCTCTTGACTTCTTGTGTAACTTCCCAGACCACTTGCTGGTGGGATGGGGTGAGAAGCAGGAAAGGCCTTGATTGCTTACCAGCAACCAAACCCACACTATTCCCATCTCAAATCCAAAACTAACATTATACCACTAACTAACTAAACCACTATGCTAACTAAATTATAATTTTCCTATCTTTGTCTCTATTCCAAACATATAATTGGTCTCATTAAAGACAAAAGAAAATATCTCCTCCTGGGGAGCCTTGCTTACCCCTACTGTGGTGACAGCAACATTATAACTATGAAGTATATTGGAGAATAAAAGCAAAAAAAAACCCCATATTTTCTTGTTTTGGTGGCTGAATCAGGACTAGAATTCTTGTATCATTACATAAAAGATTATAAGTTTTTTTATATAATTGGAATAAAAATTAGCTTTCTCAAATAAAATATTGAAAGAATTTGACCACGCCATTCAATTTTCATGATTTTTGTTCTTTTTAAATCTTTCAACAGAGACAAGCAATTTTTACAAAGGTTTTAATTATTCCAAGTAAATTATATTAAAATAAAATATTTAATTTCTCTGGCATCTTTTCTAACTCTGGCCATGCAACTGGACAGGAAAATTCAGCTCCTCTATAAGTTACAAAAACTGGAAAAAGGAGAAGCCTGGTCCACTACCATCTTTGCTGTTCCTCATCTAAACCTCAGAGAGGACAGGAGTCACCTCAATGCACCTTCCAGTGCAGCAAAGATGCAAGTGAGTTTCATGCCTGTTATTTCTATACTAGATCTCAAGAAAATCAGCCTGGCAGAAATACCAAAAGTTTCTCATAGATTAAAAAAAAAAATTAAAAATACAAACCAAATCCATCCCCTACGTTATCCATGTAACTGAGTTCACAAATAATTGAGCCTTCCTACCAGAGCCACTCCTCTAGATTACTGCTCCTGAAAGGTGCTGAGTATTGCCAGGAAAATGGGCCAAATGCCCAACTGCACCCAAGTGACTTTGATACAGTCCACTACTGTAAAGGGGCCTCCAGTGGCAATTACTGTTGCTGAATGCCTTTGACGTTGCCATCATAGCATAAAGGGCCACAGTGTAAAAGAGCATACAGCCCAACATGAGTTGTGGGCACTCAACACCTTGAAAGATTTAGCCTGATATTTGTAATCATTTCAATTCTTCAGGTTTTAAGTTACTTGGAGCCAAGAGTGCTGTATACAAAACAGCTCAGTATTCCCTAAAGAATATCAGCTATGTTGTGATTTGGATGAGTTCCCTGGCATCTTAACTGCTGCTTTGATCCTGCAAATTCCTAATCCAGTATCTAAGCACCTTTCTCCAACAATTGCAACTATTCAATCCTTTACAAAAATGCCTTTCTAAAACACTTGCTTCAATTCTGTATAAGTAATATGGTTCACCTGTAAAAATAGTATTATATGGACTGGTAAAAATAAGACATCTTGTTCTCCACCTTTCCAAGCAGTATCCGAAGTGACTCTGCTGTTCTTAGAATCTCATGTATTTGCACACAATAAAGGATAAAAATAGTAATGGAAATTGGCTGAAACTTAATGTTCTCCGATAAGAGAAGTAGTGACGTACTAATAACTGAATTGCTCAACTTGCATGGCAGACCACATAAACCAGCATTTTTTTATCACTGTACACACAGACTATATAGACACAGGTGGAGTGGTCAGCCCTTTGCAAAGAGTAGTGCCAACTGGGGAGCTCACAGTCCACGCTGAGAAAGAATTCCCACTCGGAAAAGTCACCATTTCCTCTTACTATTCCCTGAAAAACTCCAGCTGCTTTCCTTGCCTTATGCTGGCCTACTTCCACGTACAAGGGTGCTGCCTTCCCTGTGTATACCCAAAGGACAGGGCTCAGTCAGGGAATAGTTCTCCCTGTGGCTAACTCCTCTCACCTTGATCCTGGAGAGGTGCTTGCATAGGAGGGAGCAGTTTCCAGTTCATAGAATTAGAGAATGGTTTCAGTTAGAAAGGAAATGAAAAAACATCTAGTTCCAGCCTCCCTGCCATGGGCAAGGACATCTCCTCCCTAGACCAGGTTGCTCAGAGCCACATCCAGCCTAGTCCTGAACACTTCAAGGGATGGAGTATCCGCAACGTCCCTGGGCAACCTGTTCCAGCATCTCACCACCCTCACAGGAAAGAATTTCCTCCTAAATATCTAATCTAAATCTACAATTATTCAGCCTAAAACTGTTACCTCTTGTCCTACTGCTGCACTCGCTGATAAAAAAGAGTCCCTCCCCACATCTCCTATAGGCCCCCTACTGGTGCTGTAAGGCCACAATACCCTCCCTGGAGCCTCCTCTTCTGCAGGATAAGCAGCCCCAATTCTCTCAGCTTGCCTCCCAGAAGAGGTGTTTCACCCCCCCTGATAATTTTTGTAGCCCTTCTCTGGACCCACAACAGATCTGTGACCTTCCTGCGCTGAGCGGTTGTTTTCCCTCCTTTCCTGGACAGCATGGCCATGTAGTCACCCTGGAGAAAGCTTCATCTTGAGATCATGAGTATCCCTATATTGTTTGGCAAATTCTGTACAAAACCACACTTCCCTTGAGGCAGCAAGTTTAGCTGAGTGACAATGTAAGGTTAGGGGAAAAATATGTTCTTATCTCCACAATTTATAACAGCCATGATTATCAGGAGAGAGGGCATTGTAACAGTTGAATGGGTCTGTCAGTCTTTCTGAGGCATGCTTCCTTTTCTGCATTTCTCTCAGCTGGCGCAGTTAAATCAGGTCATCCAAAATAGACAGTGGGGTTGTGTCACCGTCCAAATAAGACAGCGGGATTGTGTCACTTTCAGGCACCAACCCAGCACACTGTCCATGCTTCAGACACTTTATGGCACTATTTGTTGTTCAGAATCTCTCATTTTGTATTTATTCAATTAATCAATGATCTTAGCTGAGAATTCTGAGAAAACTTTTTTTAAAAAGTATCTAACATGGGAGGCAGAGGCTGTTCCTGGACTACAGCATCCCTCTAAGACCTGATTCCCTGTGTGCCAAGGAAGTACTCACTAGCTTCTCTCCAGCCAGCATACAAGGAGATTCCCTTCCCTGGAAAGCAGGGCAAAAGGAGCGCTGGACCACAACCACAGTTTGCTCTGCAGGGGACAGAGTCAGATCATAGCTGCATTTGCACTTGGACTGGGAAATCATAAAACTTGTGAGTTATGCGGTTTCTTACTTTGAGAAAACTGAATTTTATGCAGACCCTGTGAAAATCCTTAGATGATAATGTTTTAAACCTAATGTTGAGGTTTTTCTCTTTGATTTCTGGGTTGTTGGGTGATGGAGAGGGAAGTGGTGTTTAGTGACAGTAATCACTTTTCCAATTATTAATGTGAAAGGAGGAGGGTTATAGATTTCCTCTTGTTTTTCCATAAACAATAAATGTCACTCTTCTTTTAAACAATATGAAAAGCTATTAAAAAAAAGTCAGCTACTGTGAGAATTGTCTAAATTAGAAAAACTTGGCAACACTGCAGTGTCCCAATAACATCTCTATGCAGCTGTGTGAAAGCTCCACTAGGAACTTTCTCATTTATCCAAGACACACATTCACAAGCAATGTATGGGGTGCTCTGCATACAAAATGATGCACAAGCTGGTTACAGACCAGCTCAGAAGTTAAGCCTGAATCATATGGCAGTAAACAGATCCCATTGATTTGAGGTCCAGAAGGTATCATCCCACCCAACTGTCTGCATAACCCAGACTACTCACTCATTGTAACTTTCTACTGAGACTCAAAACATTAATACAGAATCCAAGCGTAATCCTTTCTTCCAGAATTAGCCAAATTAGTCACAGCATCCACTGTGTTGACAAAGAACTTCAACTAAAAAAATACAGCACCAGAAAAACACACAAAACACTGAGGCTGAGCAGATGAACAAAGCTGCTTATCAATCATTCCTTGTTGCAAAGCAGGACTGATAAACTGTAATAACAATGGCAGACAAAAATAACTGGCCTAAAGGAGCAAACGTTGTGAATAGATGCCTCTTTGTAAGGAAAAAGACCTTTTAAAAGGTTATAGTCTTTATAATCAACATTCGCATCTGGCATTACTGCTTTGAACAGCAACAATAATGGTGGCAATGAACCTGAAGGTATGAAACTAGCTGAAAGATCTTTTCTCTCTTGAAAATATTGAAAGAATTAGAAAGTTTCAGTTTGAAATTACAAGACTACCAAAACGCCTGGAAGCAGTCAGCCAAGTGATGTGTTACATCTCCCACACACAGCACAAGACAGTACAGGGCACTCTGATTTGCTGGATTCACTCTTTATGGTGGAGGATGCTAACACAGACCCCGAGGCCCTTTTTCAGTTGTCAGTAATGAAGAAGAAATGTGTATATTCTGTCCAACTTCACGGCACCGGCATGAGCCTCACCATATGGGAGCATCAAGGAGAACAGCATTTCAAGCTGTGAGACTAATGCCTAGCACATATTAAATGCAATCTCAGCGTTGACTGATGTAATGTCTTGTTGGCAAGCAAGCAGCTGTGCTATGTAATATTTTTAGAGCCTAAAGCTGAGCAGCTCTAAGCCCACAAGGATTCTCAGAATCGAGCCTTCATATATAGACTTAGCATTATTTGTTCCTGCGCATCATTCAGTCTAGCTTAATTAGCACAGCAATTTGCTACCTCATTTTAAAGCCATACAAAACCATTTTAGATCAAAATAGACTGAAATAGCACACAAATTGTTGTGGGAGTCCCAGAAGGCTAATCCATTCGGTAAATCTACATCAGCTGCCGCAGTTTTATGAAGAATTGTGCCAACAGTCATTAAAAATACACAAGCAAGACTGGCAAGATTGAAGGAAGAGATCTCATGCAGTGGTAACAGAGTTGTTGATAAACTCTACTACAAACACCATTAGAAATGTTGATCTGATATTTATTGGCATTTGGGATGCAGCTACAGTACTCCTCCAGCAACATTTTCTCTGTTGGTTTGTGAAGGAAGCATTAAAGAGAAATCAACCCCTAAGTTTTCTCACCCATCCTGTCTGCCATCCTCTCCACTGGTCTTTAGAGGCAGCTACATCACAGACCATGCAGGGTATCTGATTCAGCCATTTAGGGCTACTGTATAATCACTGCTTTCAGAGACAGGCTGTGTGTGGATGTATTTGATTCCATCCACAGAAGCAATGACCTGCCTCGTCATTCTTTTTGGTCTCTTACCCCTGCAAGTTCTTTCTGTGGCAGGTCTTTTTTTTGAATTAGTAATGGCAACAGAGGGCAAGACGTTATCCAGAAAAGACACTCTTTCAAAAATTCACCACAATATGTTTCCTCCCCTATAATTTTCTTATTTTTCATCCTAGTGCCTTGTAAGCATTGAGCCACTCTAGTCACACTTGGTCTTTTATCAACATGAAATACCCTTAAAGCACAAGCTTTGGTCATTCTACTTTATGTTCAGAAATGAGTGTAACAGCCTAACTCAGCAGATACACATAAAAATCTATACTAGCTTAAAATATAGCTTTTCATGGTCACTAATTCAGACTAATTTCCCACCACTGCTTGTTTTATTTCAGTGTTCCTTTTTCCATTATTTCTCTCAACATTCATACTCTTTACCAGTCACTGTTGTCCTACTAACCTTACTCTTTTGCTTGTACTGCAGGAGATGGCATGAAAAGCTGGTTTACCATACTCAGGAAATTGTTTTCCGTAACCATTCCAATTTTTATGTTATCTAAATCTTTTTAACACAGGGTTTGATGCTCATGTGGAAAAACTAGTGCTTGTCTAGTTTCAATGATAAGCTAGTAACCATAAAAAACCCTCTCAGTTTCCAAATGTCTAGATCAGTTGCAGAGCACCCAGAGATATTGCTTTTCTTAGGATCAAACCTTGGGCACATGCAAGAAGCCAAGCCACAAGCTATTTTTAGAGAAATAAATTCAAGGCATCATGAAGAAAACATAGACCTCCAATAACTTTTTGTTTATGTCAAATGGGCACTATTTCTCCAGGAGCCATATAACCTCTTCATACTCATGCAATTCAGCTCAGATTTGCCATTATGTACATTATACTTCTGCCAAGTGGAAAAAATCCATGAATCCTGTACTTGGAGACCAGATGCATTTTCTCTCTCATATCCTGTTCTCTGTTTCCTTCAGATCTACTGCTTCATATTCTCTTGTGTTATCTCTTAGGAGTGATGCTTATTTTCATTGTAGCCCAATGGCTTTCTGAGGAAATCAGAGAGCTCCTCATGCAATTCCTTTTTCTCATTCACTTTGTATTTCCATTTCTCACTTCTTGTGCTAGGAAGAGGCAAACTATTACTACAGCCCTGAAGATTTTGGTCTGTAGTAAATTCCATGCTACAGCCAGTTAGATTTCTCTCATCTATTCCATGAAGCCTCTTGTCCTGGGACTTATCCTGGACCTATTACAGTTAGAAAGATTTTCTCCCTCCTATGCTAAGATGCTGACAAGAGGTACAACACTATTAAGGAAGACTGTGAGATTCTTTTCTGCCCTTGCCAAAAAATTCTTCTTTCGACTGCCTCTTCTAGTGTCATTAACAAGAAGTAAGAAGAGAAAGGTTCAGCAGGCAGCAACTGCTTCTGGAGACAGAACAAGTGAATCATTATGCCCAGGAGACAGCAATGTTATGATCTTCAAAGACTGCAAGTAGGAGAACCTCAGGGACTAGAAAAACACATTTATTTGAAAATTTGCAGCTACAAAATTGAACCTCCTTGTACACTTGAGAAGGGTGTTTCTTCATTGACAGCTGCTCAGAAAACAAAATACAGGTTTCATTTTGCAAACTGAACTCTGACTCAAAATCTGCAATTTTTTAACAGTTTCATTTATGTTTGACAGTAAAAAAATCCAAACAAATCAGAGGTCAGAGAATTTGTCCATCCTCTGGCTGCTCACATATCTGGAGTGTTATGATGCCTTATAATGAAGTGGGTCCAAGACAGAAAAGTAAAAAAAAAATCCCACCATGCCCTCGCTGTTTGATGTTTTTCCTTACATTAACTCAATTTTAAACTGAAGAAATGAACATTAGAATCATAGAACGGTTTGGGTTGGAAGGGATCTTAAAGATCATCTAGTTCCAACTCCCCTCCCATGGGTAGGGACACCTCCCACTAGACCAGGTTGCTCAATGCCTCATCCAGCCTGGCCTTAAACATTTGCAGGGATGATGGGGCTTCTACCAGGTACTGCGAGGTTGCTAGAAGACTTCCCCACAGCCTTCTTTTCTCCAGGCTGAACAGCCCCAACTATCTCAGCCTGTCAAGAATAAACATTCCAGAACTGCAAAGTGAAAAAATTAAATCTGGTCTTTCCATACAAGAATAAACACGGTGAAGAGAAAGAAATAGATATGCGTGGGTTGAGACCCTCATCCAAAGCCCAGTGAAATCCTTGGGAATCCTTCCAGTGATGACCACATGATTTCCATCAGTTCTTATTTTATGAGTGATGTTTTAAAATTAATTCTAAATTAAGAGCCAAACATTACTGGTATTTAATTTGTTGCCAGAAGCCATACAATAGACCTTTGAAACAAAACTCTCAAAATGCCTAGAAATTCAGATGAAATGACTCATCAGTGTTGAACAAATAAGGCACAACCACGCCTCCTTCTGCTCTCCAGCTCCATTTAAGACACTGTTTTCTCTGTGTTTGGTAATATATCAAAATATTTCAATTTTAATTGTAGATTATGGTTGGCAGATGACAGAGCTCTGATAACTGGTGACTGGTCAAACAGTAGTTTCTCTGTCTGAGGACACTTCCATCAAAATCTGAGTGTTTATTTAGAACAAGTCTGTAACTCTCTAATAAAGCCAAGACTGTCTGGAAGTCCTGCCTTACTAAGAAGGACAGCAGCAGCAGATAATATAAGCAAGCAGGGGAGTGCTAATTCCTGCTATTTATTTTAAATAAAAATAGAATATGAAGCATCAGATGGCATCAATCTGCGTAGTGAGAACAAAGAGAGTTCCTGCCCCAGATGTTTAAGAATCTGAAAGATAGAATCATAGAATAGTTTGG